>PVIH01012727.1:0-62123 GCA_004025045.1 Sigmodon hispidus | reverse complement strand
CGGTTAGATGTTGGAAATAGTTCCACCTCTTGAGATTTTCTTTCTTAACTGAAAATTTTTTGTTGGAGTTGAAGTCTGACTCTATTTTAAGAGACTTGTTCTTCTGGTGTGGTTGCTAAATCAGAAAGGGTGTAGTCCAGTTCTGACTGCTTGGAGAAATGTTAACACATGCCAAGTGTCAGGGGAAAAAGGGTTTTGATTTTAATTACTACCCCTGGACAAACAGCCCATGTGGCCGAGGCCCTGCCACCCAGAGTTACCAGAAGCTCCTGCTCTGTTTGGGAGCGGTTTATGAACTAAAAAAAATTCAAAAAACTACTGCTAGTGTTCTAGTTTGAGAGGAATGTCCAAGAAAATTCTCCTCCTCCTCATCCTCCACCTCCTCCTCCTCTACACAACATGCCATTACAGCAAGTTGGAAGCTGCATTCCAGTGTGATTTCAGCTTGAGGCTACAAGCCTGGAAGTGTGGGGTGAGGTAAGGGGCGGAGTCAAAGCAACAGAATCCCCTTTGGGCCACAGACCTCATTCTAAAATGAATATTCCTTGGGCTACTTAGTGTTGCTCTGTGGGGGCCATGAAATCAGTGGGGTTCAGTCTGCCTAAGAGCTCTAAATCCTGGCATACAGGAAGCAACCGGATCGCCTGGTTGCTAAGACGCTGCCTATATTTTAAAGGTTTGGAGTTCAAATCCTATGGTCATGCTCCTGGATTTAAATATGCACATATCATAGTTGAAGAAGCCTTTATTTTAAAAGAGCTATAAGATACTGGAAGTAATACCTCAGACTTGGGATTCCAGCACTTGGGGAGCTGAAGCAGTTTGAAGCCAGGGTGGGCTACAGAGTGAGACTCGGTCTTAACAACAACAGAAAGGTAGAAGAAAATATATTGTATGTTTTCCTGACAAGGAAATAAGAAATGAGAAAAAGTGGTTAATTTCACTTGCATGTTATGCCATTCATGCATCAAAGCAGCACACGGATGTACACAATGTTATATACCAATTTTATGATTTTAAACAAATAAAAATAGAGGCCAGGAATACAGCTCAATTGGTAGAATTGTAGAAATGTAGGGCATGCAGGAAGCCCTACATTTGATCTGTAGCACAAGCCAGACATGCTGGTGCACACCTACAGACCCAGCACTGTTGAAGTTGAGGCAAAAGGATGGGAAACACATTGTCCCTGGACATCTAGTGAGTTCAAGGCCAGCCTAAGATGAGACTTTGCTCAAAAAAAAAAGAAAGAAAGAAAGAAGGAAAGGAAGAAAGAAAGAAAAAGAAAAAGATTTAAGTAAATAAAAATAAATTTAAAAAATAAAAAGAAGGGCTGGAGAGATGGCTCAGCAGTTGGGAGCACTGACTGTTCTTCCAGAGGACCTGAGTTCAATTCCCAGCATCCACATGGCAGCTAACAACTGTCTGTAATTCCAAGATCTGACACCCTTACACAATTATACAAGCAGGCAGAACACCAATTCACATAAAATAAAAATAAAATTTAAAAAAAAGAAAGAAAGAAAGAAAAGGTGAAATCCAGAGGGGCTAATGAACTTTTTTAAATGGACTGGGGTGTCTTGGGGAGAGAGTAGTTACCTGCTATGGACAGGACTCCAGTGCCATCCTCTGAATTGCCAAGACATGAAAGTCAGCTAAAACACCTATAAAACTTTCTTAAAATCACATAGCTAATTAATGCTAAAAACAGTTCTTGAACTTGGGCTTTACAACTCCTTAAGTTTTTAACAGCAAAGAATAACTGCTCCTTTTATTATTTTATTTATTTATCTATGGAGAGGGGGCTGGTGATCAAATCCAGGACCTCACACATCCTAAGCAAGCATTGTTCCAATGAGCCTCATCTCTACCTTGGAATCACTTCTAGTACAAGAAAAAAAAAAAAAAAAAAAAAAAAAAAGATCCACTACCCAATTCTATAACATCACATTTGTATTCCAGATTCTGCCATGGATCCTGGATCCTACTTTGTGGGGCCCTGACATGTTGAATGTCCCTGTAGACTCAACAGTGTAAACTGCTGTAGCAGAGTTCATTAGGTTATTTTGTACTCATGTCCTTCCTATATATCCACAAATGAAGGAAAATAATGAGTTCTCTGTGCCCTCTTGCTCTGAGGATGCCTGAAGTCAGAAATATCCCAGCAATGGGCCCTGGAGCTGCTGCTACAGGAAGTCCTGTCTTTTAAATTAAGGCTCCAGCCATTTCCTTTCCAGTGACTCTCATTGCCAATGGGGCTTTAGACAGATCACTCCCGGGAAAGCTTTCCCTACATATGTGAGATGAACACAATAGTGATGCCTGCTCCTACCTACCCTACTAAAGTGAAGAACAAAGCAATAGCATAACGTCTATCTTGTGCTTTGGATGCCTAGAAAGAGGGTTTAGGAGCAAGGGTGTAATTACATTGAGTCACCAATGGTATCATTGTCTGTAGTTTACATATGTGGCTGTTGCCTAAGATACTGCTGAATATAATGTGGCTATTATGTTTGATGTTTTAAGGACATAACAATGCTACAAAAATTAGTAGAAGAGTCTACGTTGAGAAAGGGAAGTACCATTTTTAAAAATTTCTATACAACCAAAATTTATTTTAGGCTATTTGCTCCAGCTCATCTTGCAATTAGAACCACACCCTAGCTTCACAAAACCTCCTTTTATTTCTTTGCTAGGCGATGCCTCCTATAGTTGGGTCAGAATGTCCTGGTAGGAGGATGCCCTGCAGAAGAGAGAAAATGTGTCTCCAAATGACAATCAAAATTTGGAAGCTCAAATGGCCATGAGTTCCATGACTATAATTCTAGAAAACCTGTAAAATCTGTGCCCCCAGAGCAATGTCCTGGCTCATGTCTAAGAGAACTGAACCAGGCCACCCTCTGCTAACCCACCATTTGAATTTGTTTAAAAGAATGCTCAATGTTAAAAACCAGTCTATAATCCATCTTTTGGTATGTCAGAAACTCTTTGAGTGCTGAGGCCATGAGCATTAAAATGTTATTTCCAGCAATTGGTAAAGTGTTTGTAGCACAAGCATAAAGACCCAGGTTCAAATCCCAATGTCCATGTATAAAGCAGGAGTGTGCTGGCTCACACAGTTCTGAGAAGAGACAAGAGCGTCCAGCCTGGGGCTTAGGGATCAGCTGGTTTAACAAAATCACAGAGTTCAGGGAAAGGTCCTATCTCAAGATGGATGGATGAATGGATGGACGGACAGACAAGCAGACAGACAGACAGACAGACAGACAGACAGACAGACAGACAGACAGATAGATAGATAGATAGATAGATAGATAGATAGATAGATAGATAGGGTAGAGAGCTAGGAAGATGGATCATAAGATAAAGGTGTCTGTCCTCAAGCCTAAAAGCATCAGTTTGATCTCTAGAATCCATAAGGCAGAAAGAGTGAAAACTAAGTTCTGTAAGTTGTCCTCTGACCTCCACACAAGAGTCACAGATTATATGCCACCCCCAGTCCCTGCATAAATAAATGTAACTTTTAAAAATGACAGGCACAGATGAGAATGTGGTCCCCTACACCAAGGATGAAGATGCTCAGACTGTCATTTGATTTTGTTCACCTTTAAAAATAATAACAATAAAGGTCACCACTCACTACAGGTCTCATCTCACCATGTGAAAGTCCATGTCATGATAAAGTACTTTCTCCCCTCCCTCTTCTATACATGTGCTGGGCTAGAGTTGAGAACCAAACATAATAAAAATTATTCTCTTGGAATCAGCTACTAATGTGCACATCTATACTCTGGAGGCTGAGGCAGGAGGATTGCAAGATGAACGCCTGCCATGGCTACATAGTGGGATCCTGTGTCAAAAAGGGTGGAGGGGGAGAAAGAAACAGCTGTTAGGAGCTCTTAGCTTCCTGTCATGGGATGCTATTTCATCTCAACCATTTTCTTGTCACAGTTATGACCAACCTCCTAATGTTTCCTATAGCTGCTGTAACAAGTGGTTAAAAATGAATTTCCTCTCTCAAGCATTCAAAGATCTGAATCTACTTTTGCTTCACTGGGCCAAAATGAAGGAACCAGCCGGTAGCATCCCTGGCCTCTTTAAAGCTCCCGGTACCCATGGTTATCCTTATCCTGTGGCCACATTCATGCAATCTGTTTCCCTGACCATTTTGCCTTGCTGTCTTCTGTTTGAATCACATGTTCTTCTAGGTTCTCAACCTCCCTAATGCTGTGATGCTTTAATACATTCTTCAAGTTGTGGTGACCCCTGAACCATAAAACTATTTTGCTGCTACTTCATAACTGTAATTTTGCTACTGTTATATACCATCATGTCAATATCAGATAATCAAGAGATATGCTATGTGACCCTCCTCACCAAGTGGGTCATGACCCACAGGTTGAAAACCACTGGTCTAGATAAATGGGACTGTATTAAGGGTCTACCTGAACTGTAGAAGGTAAACTTCTTATCCTGAAATCTGTAACTTTTCTTGAGAACAGATGTCCTTTACTCGTGGACTAGTCACAGACAAAGGTGCAAGGGTGCTAAAAATTACAGTCTGCTTTACCTACCAACTGTCCCCACCATGTCACACAGAAAAGTCTCCTCCACATTTTTCCCTCAGAGATTTTCTTACAAAGATACAAAATTCAGGAGAAGCACCACACAACTGATCTTAACCTTTCTAAGAATCAACAGCTTCCTATTCTAAGAGATCTCTTGAGTCCTTAGTGGTTTTTCAGTTATAATATGGATATTCTATCATACTAGTCATTGAACCTTGTCTGTTTGATGGAATTCAAGCTCAGGTGGCTGACCTCCTGCACACAGCCACACTACAGTATAGAACCATCTGCCATGTGTGGACCTGATCTAATTCATGTTCCTAGAAAAACTAAGATCCCACGCCAACCCTTTATGAATATGTCTAACCCAAAGACATAGACTTGACTTCTTGTTGTTGCTGTTTTAATGTGCATTGGTATTTTTCCTGCATGTATGTCTGTGTGAGGGTGTCAGATCCCCTGAAACTAAAATTATAGACATTTGGGAGCTGCCATGTGGGTGCTGGGATTTGAACCTGGGTCCTCTATAAGAACAGCCTGTGAGCTTTCTTAATCACTGACCTATCGCTCCAGCCCATGATTTGGTTTCTTGTATTCATTCCTGGTCCCTACCTGAAGAATCTACCTACCTAGACTCAGAATCCATTTCCTGGCGTGTGTGCTGATGCAGTGAGGTGGTTGAGACAAGAGCCCGAGAAGGCCAGTCTGGGTTCCATTGTGAAGCAATGGAAAGAAGGGAAAGAGAGGGGACGGGGAAACTCCTCTTCTGTGAATATACTGACGATCCTCAAAGGGCCCAAAGCAACCATAAAAATTGCACATTTACTGACAATGAGAAAGCAGATCACTATTTTAAAAAAATTATAATCCAGAGATTACATAAAGACAGTGTCCCAAAACTTTCAAATTATACCTCACCCTGAGGCGAATGGATTCCAATCCAGTCCAAAACAAAAAAGGGATTTTTCTCATGCAGTAACCACCAGCTTGAGATCCACATCGAAGATTCCACTCTCAAACGGGCAACCCCTTAGCTCCCAGTGACATAGACTAGCTTTGCGTCTATATTTGGCACCTATGAATCCAGCCAGGGCCACAGTAAGACCAACTTAGTCCTTGAACTTTATTTTTTAGTCTCCAGACTCCACCTCAGCACTTGAACATTTATGAGCAAAACATATGTTCCCGAAGAAGGAAGTCAATAAAAAGATTCCTGTTTACATTTTCCACACATTCTCCTTCCCTGTACTTACAGGCCCTTCTCTAGGGTAGCACCCATCTATTTATTTGGTTTCTCTAAACTGTGATTCATTAAAGGAAGAAGAAAAATCCTCCAAGCACTCTGTTACTCCTTCTCCTCTAGTCAGCCATCTGTATGGCTGACAAAATGGCCTTTAGCTGTTCTGAGTAAAAGAAGTAAGTTTTAGTTTATGATTCAATATGATTTTCATTAGGCAAGTTCAGTTCTTCTAAAGAGTACATTTTCAACCACATGAAAATGGAGGTTGAAGAGAGGCCACACCATGTACCGCTTTTCAGAGGAGGTTCACTGCTGAACACAGTTGTTCTGCTTTGAGTTCTGCCTTTCCAAGCTCTTGTGCAGCTAAACATGATGAATTCACATCTTGGTGAGTCCACAGGCAACATAAGAGCAATTAAGACATAACTGAATAAACAGAAATGTATAACTCCAGCAGGCAAGGAAAGTGTGGGAGACGCCTATACATATTCAAACAGGGATTAGTCCATCCCGTTCCTGAGCATGTTCCTTTTACAATCCTAGAGATCAAAGTTGAACAAAGATGCTTCTGGGCATGCTCAATTTGCACCATGAAGTTTAGCTAAAAATAAAAGAAGGGTTACGTTGAAGCTGCATTAATCACCTTAAGGAGTCTGCATTTGAAGACACCCTGCCTTGCCATGTGACTAAGTGATACCTAAACCATAGGTACCACTGAACCGTGTGTGTGTGTGTGTGTGTGTGTGTGTGTGTGTGTGTGTGTGTGTGTGTATTGCATATATATACATATATGTGTGTATATATATATATATATGAGAATGAGATAAAGTTTGCTAGGTAAAGAAATAAATAGCAATAATATATGATGATATGTCTGAAATATCAGAGGACAGAGCCACCCACAGAACCAAGCCTTTAAGGTCAGGGAATGGTGACCCATGCTTTTAATCCCATTACACAGGAGGCGGAGATCTGGATCTCATGAGTTCAAGGCCTAACAGAGCCAGGCAGTGGTTGCATACACCTTTAATCTTATTTAATTCTAGCTCTAGAGAAATTGAGTCAGGAAGTAAGATAGATGTGGGGGAAGAGGGTAGAGTTCAGCTTCCCCTCCCTTCCCTTGTCAGCTGAGGACAGAAGTTTGGAGAGAGGGCTGAGGAGCTGGCTGGGTGAAAACTGCCTATGGTTTGTTCCTTGTCTCTCTGATATTTCAGCTCTTCCCCAATATCTAGCTCTGGATTTTTATTATACTACCAAATAGAATTTGTGTAATAATAATATCTAATCCTGAAACAGAATATAATGATGTATCATAATAAGGTTCACTTAGAATATATAAACTGTTTATTTCTAGGATTTTCTATTTTTTTATTTTTGGATTTTGGTAGGCCATAAGTAACTGAAAGTATGGATACTGGGATACTGACTGCTGTACATAAATATGCACACTGGTCATTCTTGGCCACCCAGTCTTTAAATATCCTTCCTTTCTTTGCAAGGAAGACCCAAAAAAGGAGAGGTAGGACTCCATTAATGCTTAAGAAGGCAAAGAGTGTACAGAGACCTCCTCTTGCCCAGCATTTCAGAAACTTTCACATTGCTGGTTTTCTGCTGGCCAGAGACCCTGCTGAGATGTGATGCTCCTGGGGAGGCAGAAGTCATCTGTGGTGACTGTGTCAGAGGAACTGTGTATCATGCAGCTTTGTGATGGTTATAGAGGGTTCCAGGGACCAGCAACATGATGGCAAGGTTCAGCTGTGACAGCCCTGGTGGCAGAATCTCTGTGGCCAGATCTTCCTCCTTATCATTCATTGTCTCTTTCTTTAAAAATGAAAATTAAAATATTTATTGTGTGTGAATGCACATGTGTGGAGATCGACAACTTAGAGGGGTCGATTATGACCTTCTACCATGTGGGTTCGACAAACTTGTTTGTGTTGTCAGGCATGGGAACAAGCACCTTTACCCACTGAACCATCTTGGAAACTCCTAGTTATCCACTTGTATCCCCTGGTTTCCTGGTCTTCCCAAGGGATTCTGAGAGCAAAGTAACGTTTCTCCAGTAAATTCATTTCCCTCTTGAGATTTACATGGTTGCTACCAAAAATTTCCAACCAATGTCAGGTGGTGGTGGCACACATCTTTAATCCCAGCACTCAGGAGGCAGAAGCAGAGAGATCTCTGTGAGTTCAGGGACAGCCTGGTCTACAGAATGAGTTCCATGATAACCAAGATTACACAGAGAAGCCCTTTCTTTAAAAAACTACTACTACTACTACTACTAACAATAATAATAATAATAATAATAATAATAATAATAATAATAATTCCAACTGCTATGCCAAGAATGGGACCCTGGAAGCATGGTTCCTTTGCTGTTATATTAGACCTGTGGGGACATCACAGATTCTCACCTGAGAGAACTGAGAATATATCATTGTGGATTTCTGTGGTCTGTCTTATCTTGGGAAATGTTGCTGTATAGTGGGTCTGTTCTCATTTAAGTAGAAAATCCAGTTAATTTACTAGACCAGGGGACTTCAAATTTTCTTACAAATAAAAACATAAATGTTAAGCAGTGAGATTTTACCCCGTAGAGTATATTGGCACCAATAGGTCAGATATTTCTTTGCTTGTAAATTTTTTCTGGATAGCCTTCCCTTTGCTTTAGATGTCTAGATGTCCAAGGTCTTTTGACTTTTTGAAGATGGATATTTCTAGTTTTCTGTAAAGACAAAAACAAAACCCTGCCCCAACCCTTGAGTTTTTCTTACAACTTAAAAAATTGTATGGGTGGATAGCTCATCATTTTTCTTTATCAAGAAGTTTCTCTGGTTCAAATAGAGTCTTTATTAATTTTGATGGTATCCATAGCATTTCTTCACTTGCAGAAACAAAAGTGAAACCCCTTCTCCAACATAGCATATATCCTGGCTTCCATTCTGAGGTCAGCACATCTTTGAAGTAGACAGGCTGATTTAGCTCAGTTGTTTTTTCTAAAGTCCAGTGCCTATCACCAGCTGTTGTTCCTTTCTCATTAGCATTGAGAAAATACTAAGTAAATAAAGCATTATGTAGTCTATTTCTTGGGGGCGTTGTTACTTTTTTATGTTTATTTAGCATATCCTTTAGAGTTTGATTTGATCTCTCTATGACTGCTTGCCCTGTAGGATTGTGTGGTATACTTGTAATATGCTTTATATAATAAGCAAAAAAAAGTTTCATTTTACTAGGGACATATGCTGGAGCATTGTTGGTCTTAATTTGTACAGGTATTCCCATGATGGCCATAACTTCTAGCAAACTGTGATTAGAGAATCAGCCTTTTCTGAACTCAAAGCAGTTGCCCATTGAAATGATGAAATCACATCTATTATATGATGTACATATCTTAATTTTTCAAATTCTGTAAAATGAAACACATCCATATGTCAAATTTCATTTCTATATATTATATATATAGTATATTATCTTTAGGATTCCTTCCTGCTGGTAATGGAGTTTGGTTATAGAAGGAACAGGTGAGACATCTTTTTACAATTTCTTTGGCTTGTTGCCAAGTGATGGAGAAATCTTTTTTAATCCTTTGCTATTGACATGATGTTTTTTTATGAAATTCTAAGGCCTCTAGTACATTTCCTTTTAATAATTTATCAGTTTCATTATTACCTTGTGCTAGAAGGCCTGGCAGTTCTGTATAGGATCAGATGTGTGTTATACGGAAGGGATGATCCCTAGTCCTGATTATTTCTTGTAACAGAATAAATAATGAAGTTAGTTCTGACTCATCAGGAATAAAGTCAGCAATTTTAACATGCAGAACAACTCTTTCTGCTACTGAGAGTTAGTGACTATGTTAAGAGGTTCTGTAAAAATCCATTAATACCATCATGATAGCATATAATTCTGACTTTTGAACAGAATTATAAAGGCTTTGAGTCACTTTACTTACATTTTTTGATTTGTAACCTGCCTGTCCTGATTTGTTTGCATCAGTATAAAATGTAGGGGCTTCAGAAAATGGTGTTTCCCATACAACAACATGAAGAAGAATTTAGTTAGTTCCCTTTATAAATTCTTTTGCTTTGATTATATCTGTTGTTAATATCTCCTCCAAGGGGAAAAAAAAAACTACTGCAAGCTCTTTGCCAAGGTTTATTTTCTGCCAATTTCTTCATTAGTTAAAGGTAGAACAATTTCTATTGGGTCTATTCCTGTATTGACAAAGTCTTAATTTTTCTTTAAAAATCACATCAGAAATCTTTTCCATATATGTCTTTAATTTCTTACTCAATTTATGTGGTGGAAATATTCATTCCAATAATATTTTTCTTTGCATTAAAATTCCTGTAAGAGAACACTTACAGGGTAAAATAACCAGAATGCAATTAAGGTCTGGATTCACATGATCCATGTGTGCATCCTGTAATTTCTTTTCCATCAAAGGCAATCCTCTCTCAGTTTCAGCTGACAATTCTCTTGAACTATTTGAGTACTTGTCACCATTTAAGGTTTTGAACAAATTATCCACTTCATGATTTTTTACTCCAATAGTAGTCTGTAAATTGGAAATGTCTCCTAGAAATCTTTGGAAATCATTAAGAGTCTTCAATCTATCACTCTAGATTTTCACCTTTTGAGGTCTAATTTTTTGTTGACCTATTTTGTATCCAAAATAATTAATGGAATCTCCTCTTGGTATTTTTTTAGGAGTAATTTGTAGTCACCAAGCAGGCATTTTTTCTCACTTCTTCAAACACTCTTCCTAATGTATATATATTTGAGTCCTAATGATATATTGATAGCATCCATGTAGTGGTAAATGATAGATTGGGAGAATTGGTGATGAATCACTACTAATGGCTGTTGTACAAAATATTGACACAGAATGGGGCTATTTAACATTTCCTGTGGAAGAAGCCTCTATTAATATCTCTTTACAAGCCAAGAATTATTATAAGTGGGCATTGTAAAGGCAAATTTTTTTGTCCTGTTTTTGTAGAGGTATGGTAAAGGAACAGTTTTTTAAATCAATAACTATAATAGGCCATTCTTTAGGTAACAGAGAAGGCAAAGAAATTCCAGATTGTAGAGAGTCCTTTGGCTGAATCACCTTGTTTACCACTCTTAGGTCTGTTATAATTCTCCATTTTCCAGATTTCTTTTTAATAACAAATTCAGAGTAATTCCAAGGGCTGGTTGATTTTTCAATATGTTGAGCATTTAACTGCTCCTGTACCAGCTGTTCTAAGGCCTGCAATTTCTTTTTTGTTAAAGTCCATTGATGAACCCATATAGGCTTATCTGTTAACCATTTTAAAGGTCAGTGCTGTGAGTGTCTTTGAGAGATCAGCAGCTGTTGTTTCTTGCTTTTGTACAACCTGATCGTTTCTTGTAATACCTTCTAATGCAGAAACATATGTTAGTTTATGGTTTGTTTCTGAGATTAGAGGACTGTTAATGTAAGTATTCTATTGTTGAACTAAGTGTTGTCCTCATAAATTCGTAGCAATGTTAACCACATATGACTTTAATTTTTCCCTCTGTTCTTCTGGCCCTATACATTCAAGTCATCTTGTATTCTGTTTTACTTGCAATAATGTCTCAATTCCCAAAAACTGAACATTTACCTCCTTAAAGGGCCAATTTGGATGCCAAGATTCTGGTGAAATTATTGCTACATCCACTCCTGTGACTACCCAACCTTCAATGACAGCATCATTTATTCAGTCTTTTAACTTTGACCTTTGTTCGTTTATAGAAGTTTACCAAAATATTCAATTTATGGTCTTTCTTGAATTTTTTTTATTCTCTTTTCTATAGCTTTTCTACTGTCCAGAGTAGTATGTTTTTTTTTTTAAGAACAGGCTTTAGTTTCTTTAATTGCTCTGGGAAAGTGTTTCCTTTTTGATGGTAGAATAAGACTGAACTGGATTTGATATGGGGGCTTTTGAAAACCCCCTCAGCGTATTTCCCGAATGCTAAAGAATTGCCTTGTCCGTCCCTTGTTGGCCTGCACTTCTTAGACCGCTGCCTCTCTGCCACACCTTCTGCGTACTCCAGAAGGGAGGGCTGTTCTCTTCAATCCTAACGAAGACATTGTTTCTGAGAACACCTTGTTTACAGTCTCTTTTTATGCTGACCTTGCCTTCCACAGTTATAATATTTAATATTTTGATTTTTCCTTAAACCTCTAGAAATAACCTCTCCTACCCAATTATCATCACGGTTATATGATTCTACATTAACTGTATCACAAATCCAATCATCCAAGGGTGCTGACCTCACTTTTAATGGCCTAAGTATCCTTTTATATTGTGAGTTAGCATTTTCAAAAGTCAGAGATTCAATTATTATTTTCCTAACTTCTATTCTATTTACTGCTGTAGTTAATCTTTGCAAAAAAAAAAAAAAATCTGTAAAGATTTCTTTTGGGCCTTGAATCACTTTTGTAAAGGATTCTGTTTTCTTTCCTATTTCTTCAATTCTGTCCCATGCATTCAAGGCTGCCATTCAGCATAAATCAAGGGTGTATTCATCAAATAGTGATTACTTTTCTGCATCAGCATAGTCTCCCTCCCCAATATGTTGGTCTTGGGAGATTTCTATGTCTCTATCCCTGCTTCTTTGTTCTACTGTTTTAGCCTCTTCCTTCTACCATGTCCTTCCCTGTAAAAGTGGCCCAGCCTCCAAAACAGCAGTACCCAGATCTGAGCAGTCTTTAGGGATAATTCAGTTACATGTTGACCAGGAATCTAACATTTGTTTTATAAATGGTGAGTGCATACCATGCATGATGATTGCTTTCTTGACTCTCCTTAAATCTAATATTTGTACCAGAGCCTACCTAACTTCTAAACAATTTTTATCGTTTTGTGATTTCTTTAAAGTTGCTGTTTGAAAGCCTTAGGCTGGTGCTGTGTAATCTAATAAGACAATGTTGATATTGGTTCTTTAAATTTCTCTGTCTGTGTTTGAATATCTCTGTGTTTTCTCTAACAGGCATTTCTAAAGACTTTCTTCTTGGCATTCACATTAGCTGGCTTTAAAAATGGTAAAACAGAAATAATCAAACAAATAATATTCACAATAAACATTATGATGATAATTCCATTTACATCATTTATCTTCTCCTTTACTGGTTCCTGTTTCAAATCATCTTAGAGTGATATCAAAGAGAGACCAACCACCTTCCATTATGCTACTCTTTCCTATTTTTACTGTTGGAATAAAAAATTCTCCCTGCCTTAAACAAATTCCCCATTTTAAGAAAACCCAATTTACTCACCAAACTTGTTGTCAGTGACACTTCAGATGACTGTAAAGTGGGGCAGATACCTAGTGTGGTAGCAGCCCAAGAAGGGGGTCCAAAAAGAGAAATAGATAGATAGATAGATCTCCCACCAGGAGAGTGAGGCCACTCTGTGAAAAACTTACCCAGATGAACATGGGAGAGAAATATGTTCAGTGAGCTCTATCTAAGGCTTAAGGCTATCTCCTAACAGAAAACCTAGCCAGCCGGTAACTACTCTAGCCATGTGTTGCTCTGACTGGCAATTGGCTTTTTGTGTGAAATTGTGCCCCAAAAGTTAAGCACCAAATACAAATTCTAGTTAGTATATAGTGAAAATCCAGAGCCAGATACTGGGGAGAAAGCTGGATATCAGAGAGAAGAAACAGACCACAGTCAGATCTCACCCAGCCAACTTCTCAGGCCAAATAGGGTAAATGCTGTCTTCAAGAGTTCTCAGCCTGACTGGTCACTTCTACAGAATTCCTGGATTTCTGACATCTTCCCCACCCAGCTGTTTCACTTCCAGGTTCAACTCTGCATCATAATTCTAGAGTTAGGATTAAAGTTGTGAGCTACTACTGCTTGGATATTAGGCCTTGAACTCATAGAAAAAAAGAAAGATTTCTGTCTCCTAAGTGATGGGATTAAAGGTGGGTCACCACTCTCTGACATTCCTGGCTTGACTGTGGATGATTCTGTTCTGATGTTCCAAGCTGATTTTATTAAATATACAATATAACACCACAGGACAAAAATACTTCCAGGAGAAAAAAAAAAATCCCTCTCTTGCACCTCTCTTGTGTTTATTGCTATAACAAAGGCATAAAATAAATTAAGCTTTTTTAAAAAAGAAAAATTATTTTATTTCAGGATTTCAGAGGCTTAGTTGGCCCCAATGCTTTGAGGCCTGATGTAAGGCAGGGTAGTGTGGTAGGAATCAGGACAGAGTTAGTTGCTAGAAAGCCAAAGAGAAAAAGAAGTGTCATCAGAGTCCCACGGTCCATATCCCAGTGACCCCATTTTCTCACATTATACGATCATTTGAAGATTTCACTGCCTCCTGAGAGCACCAGAGCCTGGGGAGCATGCCTTTACCACGCAGATCTTTGAAGGGCTCTGCCAGTTTAAACTGTAGTACTGCCTCATTTCTTTCTCAACTAATCAGTCTCAATTGGTGTTCACCTCCCAATCTGCATTCATCACCATGTAAGTACGAAGACATGGCTTCTTCCATCAAGGCAGCAACTCTGAAAGCCAAACTAGAATTTAAACATATGGAGAAAAGTGAGGAAAACAGGAAGCAGTGAGGATCTCTGAAATGGATGATGTCTCCTAACAAATATCTCACTCATCACCTAACTAGGTCAAAGCCTATCTGCAAGACTACACAGTACTCCCTCAGGCTGAGTGGTTGTCATTTGTGGAATGCCCTAAGTATTTAGGAAAGTCTGAGAACTACCAGAGTTCAAAAATATCTTCTAAAAGACATGTAGGACAATTTCCTTTTGCTTTAGGTGAAACTTTTATCATGCTTTTCTTTGGTGAATTTTCACATGCCCCCCATGACTGGTCCAAAACCCTTAAGAAGGAGATGGAACCTGGGAACTCCAAAGCTGGAGGGAGCCGGCCGCTCATCTCCCCTCATCCAGCTCCCTGTATCTAGGATGGGCAAACAGGAAGCCTGAAGCCCACCCAACACTCAGCGTGAATGTGTTTCTCTCCTTTCTATTTTTATGCAATGTTCCCATGGCAACCAGCCAGCATGTCCACACCAGTAATGTCTAGAGGATTTATGAGGCCAGCCAGCCTTTGGGTTTCTACACAGACCTAAACAGGAAATCCACACAAGGAAATGCCCTTTCTCTTTGCAGGCCAAATTCCCAGGATGCCTTCACTAAAGTGCCTGGCTGGAACAAAACAAAGGCCTGGTACAACAAATGCCCTCAGATCTAAAGGCTGAGGTGCCCTTTCTACCCGCTGGCATTCCTTCGCCAATCCAGGAGGTCCTCTGCTCATTTAAGAAGAGCAAGACTTTCTTTTCTCAGCCCTCAATTTAACCTTGTTCTAGTTGTTGGATAAGGTTAGTGAAGAGACACACATCCCTTTGACCTCCAGCTAAGTTTCAGGGCGTTTCATCTGACTTATACTGAATGCATTAACCTGGGCTGGCCTTCTGGTTCCATTAGTTGGGCACCTCATTAACATATTTCCTGTTCTTCTTCACATTGCATTTAGCACTGTGAAGATGCTTCAGGAGTGAAGAAAAAGGTTGATTTGGGTTGGGGTGTGACTCAGCAGTAGATGCTCACCTGGCATATATAAGCCCTGAGTTCTGTCCATAGGAAAAATAAAAGTGACAGCCGGATGCCACTAGGTCCTCTGTGCTACCATCCTATGTTGTGACAGCCATTCAACTTCACTTGAAGGCCTCAGCTTTCCTGTGACGTCAATATATAGCATCCTGACAAACTTCTCCTTCCCAGTCAGTCTGTCCATCTATCCTGAACCTAGCCACTCCAGCCCATTTCAAATCTGTTTAGCCCTCTGAGAAAGATTCCAATTTTATGGTGACTGTTACTGAGCTGGACAGGAAGGAAGTTTGTGTCTCTGTCCTAGAATAGTACTGTATTGCTGGTGACCCTTTGCCCTCTCCCCAAGGCATCCCCAATGGCTGGCCACCAAAAATAGAGTCTATCCTTGGTTGGCTCTCCCCCCCCACCTCCCTTGGGAAAGAAGACACAAGTTTCCAAGAAGCCAGCAGCATCGTCAGGGCTTGACTGTCTTTCAGAAATTGCCAGATGTAGGGAAAAGGATAATGTGTCATTTCCTTTAGCAAATGATCTGGGCATCTGTGCATTTCCTCGTGAGCCAGCCCCTTAGGAGAGTGTGAGCGTAAAGAACTGATGTGGAAGCTCTTTGTTTTATTTCTGCCCTCATGGATCCTGGCAACTGCCTCTAAAATCTTTTAAGTTGTTGTTTATTTGTGTATTTGTTTGTTTGTTTACTCTTTTGGCTCTTTGGGGAGCCCACCACCCAACTCCCCAATAATCACACAGAAACTTATTCTTTCTTAAGAATGCCTGGTTTTAGCTTGGCTTGTTTTTAGCCAGATTTTCTTAAATTATCCCACCTGTTGCTTCTGGTCTAACTTTCTCTGTTCTCTATTCCTTTCTTCACTTCCTGCTCTGTAGCTGACTGGGTAGCTGGCCCCTTGTGCCCTCCTTTCCAACACCTAGCCCCTTTTTTTCCTCTCCCTTTCTTCTCTTTTTTTCCTTTTAATTATTCTCTTCACCTGCCAGTCCTGCCTATTCTTTTTCCTGTCTAGCTATTGGCCATTCAACTCTTTATTAAACCAATCAGGTGTTCTAGGCAGACAAAATAACACAGCTTCACAGAGTTAAACAAATACAGCAGAAAGGAACGCAACACATCTGTATCACTAAACAAATGTTCCACAGCATAAACAAATGTAACACATCTGCAACCAGTATTCCACAGCACCCCTCACTAAGAATTTTATCCTTATTATTTTTATGTTGATTATATCTGGCGTGCTAAAAATGGAACCTGAGGTCCTAGGAATGTTATGCACCACTGAACTATATGTCCAACCCTAAGAAAGCGTCTTGCCTTCTGTATATATGAACAAGAATACAGAGTAAGTTGAATAAGCTGTGATTCAATGGAGAATTTTAGAGACAAGAAAAATACAAGATAATAAACTGGTAAGAAAGTGGCATTGGAGGATGGCTTCAGGTTAATTTTTTCTTCTGTGTCAGTGGCTTTTTGTGATTAAACCAACAAGGTGATATTCCTTGGGGTCTATCCAGCCCCACCAGGAAGAGGCCTAGCAATCTCTTGACAAACTTTCCAGAAGACTGTAATACTCAAGTTTGAAAACCATTGGTCCAGACAAACTAAGTTCAAGAGTTGCCAACAAAACCAAAGGAGCCAGGGCTGATGTGACATGGTTATCTTGGGGATGATGAGATGTGAGCATGTCTGGTACCTTGCAGAGATGAAAGAAAGGTGTTCTAGGTAGATTTATGTCAACTGGACACAAGCTAGAGTGATCTAAGAGGAGGGAACCGCAAGTGAGAGATGCCTCTGTAAGATCAGGATGTAAGGCAAGCCTTTAGAGCATTTTCTCCAATTAGTGATTGATGGGGAGGGTCACACCATTGTGGGCATAACCATCTCTGGGCTGGTGATCCTGGGTTCTATAATAAAGCAGGCTGAGCAAGCCTTAGGGAGCAAACTAGTAAGCAGCATCCTCCACGGCCTCCACATCAGCTCCTGCCTCCAAGTTCCCGCCCTGTTTCAGTTCCTGTCTTGGCTTCCTTTAATGATGAAGTATGATGTGGAAATATAAGCCAAATAAACCCTTTCCTCTCCAGCTTGATTTTTTGGTCAGCAACAGAAACCCTAGGGCAGCAGGGAAGAAGATAATCCAACAAGGGATGTTGACAGAGCTGGGGATGTGGCTCAGTGGCAGAGTATTTGCCTGGCATGCACAAGGCCCTTGGTTTGTAATCTAAGAAATAAAGCTTGTCTAAAGATCAGAGGACAGCCAGCCACAGAGTTAGCCATAGAGATCAGGCAGTAGTGGCACACACCTTTAATCCTAGCACTCAGGAAGCAGAAGCAGAATCAGAAATCCATCTGGATCTCTGTGAGTTTAAGGCTACAGTGGGCTACATGAGATTAATCCAGTCTAAAAGAAAAACAAAGCCAGGCAGTGGTGGCACACACACCTTTAATCCCAGCACTAGGAAGGTTGAAACAGGAAGTGATATGGCTAGGCAGAGAAAGAAATATAAGGTGGGAGGAGACAGGGGTTGCACCATTTCCTTCCCTTCCCTTTTGGCTAAGGACTCAGAGGCATTCAGTCCGAGGATTCATGGAGACAGGATCTTCTACTTTTGGCTGAGGATCCATTGAGGCGAGAAGTAGCGGTGGCTTTATTCTCTTTAATCTTTTAGCATGTACCCCAATATCTGGCTCTGGATTTTTATTATAAGACCAATTAGATTTGGGCAATACCAGGTAGTGGCAGAAGAGAATTAAAGACATAATTATATTCATAGCTTTGCATATACCACGCTAATTTACAATACTTCTAAACATGGCTTAATAATATAAGCACATTTTTCATTTAATGAAATGTATAATGTGGACCCAATTATATAAATATATGCATATCAATTGATATATGGGAAGAAACAGAATATTGCACATTGAAATGGTAGTTGGTCATGGTGGTGCACACTTGTAATCCCATTATCTGAGATTAAGTAGTCCACGGCCATCTTTGAGCTACATAGGGTTCAAGGCCAGCCTGGGCTACATGAGGACCCTGGCTCAAAAAAACAAAAATCAAGATTTTCATGACCCCAGTCATCGTGCTACCTCAGATAGGAGAAATTTCACAGAGCCCCGCCCCTAGATGATGAGCTACAGACACTATCGACAACCTATGGAGGCTGAGAGAGAGAGAGAGAGAGAGAGAGAGAGAGAGAGACTCTCCAGGGACAAGCTGACTGGTAGATGGTCCAATTCCAAGTGATCAGCCTACACATAAGCACACAACATTAAATGGGCTCAGTAGAGTTTATATTTTTATTATGTAGCTCAGGCTAGCCTTGATACATATCATAAATTTGAGGAGGGCACAAGATAAACTGGAGGGAGGATGATTAAGTACAGTGCTCATATATGAAATTCTCAAAAAATAAAAATTATAAATAAAAAAATCAAAATGGATAATGACACATTTTTTCTTAAAGAAAAAAAAGTTATCTGTAGTCATTGTTAAGTGATGGGCTATGGACAATTTTTGTGAGATGGGAGGTGCTAAGACTTGAAGCCAGGGACTGTGAATTCATGGGGGCATATAGATGTATGTACCTGCCTAAATTTTTACTTCATCTTTATGCTTTTCTGTCAACCACACCTCTGTGCTTCTTTTTTTACATAATAAATTACCAAAAAAAGGTTAATAAAATGACAAACTTTTAGATCCAAATAGTGATTTACACAGATTTATACAGCCTTCTCCAGGCTCTACTTCCCCAAGAATGTATGTCTCACAATTATTAGTCTCATCTCTTGTACTTATGTTCAAAGAACTGTACAGAATGTTGGATTTGGAATCTCCCTCAAAACTAACACAGCCAGGAGAAATGAAGAAAAATGTGAGCCTCTGCCTACCCCGGGGCAGGTGCCCAGGCTGGGGCAGCACCTCCCACCTCCCTCCCCATCTGGGGTGCCTGGTCAAAGAAAGAACAGTGGTCACCGCCCTAGTGATAGAGTGATTGGCTGGGGAACCTGGCAGCCTCTGGATTTTACACTCTGATTTCCTAGCAGGGCTAGGCCTCAGGCAAACACAAAGCAAAACAAAAACACCAACGAGTCCTCAAATGCCTAACAAGAAAGAAAGGACAATAGTGTGATGTAAGGGTCGGTGAGCAGCCAGTGACTCAGCGCTTCTGCTCCATCAACACCAGCTGGAGCCTCATGTGCTGATGCTGGCGGGGGCTGGGCATGGAAAAACAAAACTGGACAGACAGACAGGGAAGACACAGATACAGACAGGCAGACAGACAGACAGACAGACAGACAGACACACACACACACACACACACACACACACACACACACACTGTCAACATCACACAGCCAGAAGATCGGCAAAGATACTGACAGTTGGACCATATCTAACACAGAGCTTAGTTCAGTTTGCTTTAACATCTTTCATCAAGGGGGCACTTGACAGTAGAGCTCAGTTCTCCAGACTCCATCTCACGTTAATGCTCCTCTTCATAGTTCTTTTCAAAATACCACACAGTAAAATTTGGTTAGTGTGGTGGATGTCAGCATAGCGTTCTCAAGACTTTGGGAGGAAATTCCCACCCTTTGTGAGTCACAAGAGGGCCTGGGAGATTTTTGTACAGGCTACAGAGGAGAGTGAGAAAATGTGCCACACATGCTAACTGTCTGCAAATATGTGACTTATTAAAAGATGGTGTCCACAAGGCTGGTCCCACTTTCTTCAGGGCTCTGCTCCCTATACAGCCAAGGCAAGGATCCCTACAAGTTGGGCTGGTCCTGGAGGGCTATTAGCTACCACCAAGCACCCACTGGTCCAACACCACTCATTGATGTGGACTAAACAGGAGTGTCCTGTCGGCCACTGCTTGAGATCTGTCTGTGAGGAAAGTTCTTTGCTGTCATTTGATTAAAAACTCCAGCCAAGGGCCAGGCAGTGGAGCCACACACCTTTAATCCCAGCAGAGACAGACAGCTCTCTATGAGTTCGACACCAGCCTGGTCTACAGAGCAAGTTCCAGGACAAGCTCCAAAGGTACACAGAGAAACGCGCAGTCTCAAAAAAAAAAAAAAAAAAAAAAAAAAAAAAAAAAAAAAAAAAAAAAAAAAAAAAAAAAAAAAAAAAAAAAAAAAAAAAAAAAAAAAAAAAAAAAAAAAAAAAAAAAAAAAAAAAAAAAAAAAAAAAAAAAAAAAAAAACCAAAGCAAATAATCCAGGCAAGATAGCTCAGCTTATACAGGTCCTTTCCTCCTGACCAGAGTGACTCCCAGATACCATGGTAAAAAGTGAGAACCAACCTCCAAAAACTGTTCTCTGATCTTACACATGATACAATAATAATAATAGTAATAATAATAGTTTTAGAATTCTAGGACCTGGAGGATTGTTTAGCAGTTAAGAGTACTTGTTTTTGAGAGGACCAGGGTTCAGTTCCCAGCACCCGCATGGTGGCTCCCAACTTTCTGTAATTAGTTCCAGGGGTCTGACTCCCTATTCCATCCTCCCCAGACAGCAGGCATGCAAATGGTATAAACACACACACACACACACACACATGTATACATGCAGGCCAGGCACTCAGGCACATAAAATAAAAATAAAAAACCTCCAAGGACTTCAAATCACTCTATGGACATTTGATTTATACATATACACATACATACGTTTTTATAGTAGTTCTAGGTATGGAGCTCTGAGCCTTATGAATGCTACTAAGCAACACTTTACCACTGACCTGTATCTCCAGCCCTGGTATGGCCATTTTCAATCATAAAACATACTCTTTTTTTCAGAAATTAGGTACCTTGAGTCAAGCAACCTTAATTTCTACAATATTCATTCTTACATTAGTTTCCCAGCATTTTACCTGCCAGTCTAGAGGAAAAATACAGAACTGGGAAACACACATTATCACCCCAGCTTGCTTCTCAGACTCCTCTTGGAGCAAATGGAGAATCTCTGTCAACCTCTCATGCCAGGAGGACTCCACTCATTGACCCTTGCTCTCTGTTAAAGTTCAGTTATTTCCACACATCCAGTCTACTTCCTCTACCAACTCCCTCCCATGGCTGTGTAACCTTCTGGGGACCCCACTCCCACCCCCAAACACAGGTCTCAGAGCACTCATACCGAAGAAAGATGCAAAGCTTACACATTAGAGATCAATCTCTTCCCACCTTCCCAAAGCTAACATTTATCCGTGTTTCACCAAATGCTGCTGCACCCACAATACATTTGTTAGCTATTTCTGTATCCAGTTTCTTTGTGAGCCATGGCTAGAAAGTTAGGCTCTCTGGTAAAGCCCCAATGAAGAATGCACAAGAACAATGCCCTTTTTACCTGGGAAGGTCTCTGCAGTGGCTATGTTGAAAGGAAGCTCTGTAGATTTCCCAGGGGCTTGAGGAAGCTGCTATTTTCTAGGAAAGTAGTTTCTCAGCAGATGTGGCAAAAAACAAAACAAAACAAAAAACCCATATGTGTTTTAGAGTTACAACTGAGAACTCATAGAGAGAGCTGCTCCACCCCAGGCCAATAGAAGCCTTGGCTTCCTAATCTTTCCCAGGGCCCCAAAGCGGGGATGGTGTCCTCCAGAGCATCTGGATCTCTAGCCCTACAAGCAGTGGGATGTCTATGACCCCGCAGTAACCCACTGATCACACACTGGCCTTCACTGACCAATGAAAGTAAGAGACTCTGTGATGGTGAAAACCACTACCTAAGCAAAAGACAGAAAGGGTCCCAGCAGCCATTTATGATGGTGGACACCGTCCTGAAAGCTGGAAGAGCCAGGAGGTCCTTTGCTGTCTGCTCACTGTAGGCATGTAGGTAAGGCCCTTGCTCATTTGCCTTAGCAACTTTCCCACTGTCATGGAATGTACCAGACCAGGAGGACAAGGCCAGGACTGACAGAGCCCCAGCTCAGAAAATAGAAAGCCAATCCCCAACTGTGATAATGACATGGTCCCTGAAAAGGGTAGCATGACAGCAAAGCCTGTGATCAAACTGAAACGCCCTTTGTCAATGGGCCAGTGAGTGGGTGGTTTCCATACTGAGCTCAATGTGTATGTTCACATTGAGGCATGTCCAGGTCCCTCAAGGGCCCTGTGAGAAGCCATCACCTTGGTTCCTAAGGCAGGAAAACATTTATACATCAAACCCACTCTGTTCTCTCTATTTCACTGGGTGCCTTTTCTTGTGGGACTCATTTTCTTTTCTGAAAGTAGGTCTAATTGGATTTGTTTCTATTTCGACAGCCCCATTAGCTTTCTAATACCTTTAGAGCCTTTCAATTATGTGAGAAATTAAAGCAAACGTACCATTCTTAAAAACTTCTAAACGTCCATGCAAATTCCCTTGACCTAGTTTTCCTGTGTCCTCTAGAGACATAGGATTCCTGACAAGGACACCTTGCAACTCACTGATTAAAACAAGACAGGAATGTCAAAGGGCAGATGGTGGAAACTGAGGAGAAACAGGACCAGAGAAGACTCATTACTCTCTTCCCCACAACCCAAATGTGAACAGCAAGGTATTAGCCTTGCTCTTCAAAAGAAACATCAGTTTGTGAAAGTATTGACTCAGGGATGGAAAAGTAAGCCCTGGTGTGAAGTATATGATTAAAAGGAACCCTCTTAAGAAGTGCTAACAGAGTATGTATCTTTAGAAGGGGATGGTGGTCCAGGACTGTAATTCCACCACTTGGGAGGCAAAGACAGTAGTTCAAGAACATCTAGACTAAATAATGATACTCTACCTCAAAAAGCCAAAACCATAAATTAATTAATTATCATTCTAGAATTTATATTTAGAAGAATATCAAAGCCAAACGCCATGCTAAGATGTCTCACAACAATGCCTCCCAACTCATCTAAGCACTCTTAAGCTTATATGATCATCTCAAATCTGGAGGTCACAGGGCACCCTAAAGTCAAAGTCAAGTTCTGGGGCTACAGCCCATCTCAGTAGCTAAGTGATTGTTTAAGGCCTTGAGCTCCATTCCCAGCACAAAGGAGGAGAGGAGGACAGAGGGAAGGAGAGATGGAGGGGGAGAAGGAGGGAGGGAGGGAAAGGGGAGGAGCCTACAGTTAAAAGTGTACACTGTTCTTGCAAACTACCCATGATAGGATGGCAACATGCACATAAGGAAACTCATAATCACCTGAAACTCCAGCTCCAGAGGATGCACTGGCCTCAAAGGGCACCCATGTTCACACACATAGTCACATATATGTATACACATAACTAATTTTGTATATATCTTTTTAAAAATTAGAAGAGAAAGTCCTGCTTCTAACATTCACTCCATCTGACTTGCCACGGAGTCTTACAACAGAAATTCCAGAAGCAAATCTACTTTGCTGGGCTGCCAAGGACCAATTTAGAATGCTCTGAACCTATTTAAAGAGGAGGAAAAGGCCAGGCCTCTGTCCCTGGGTTGTTATGTCTATTACTATACTACCATCTAATGGTGAGGTACGTTAAAACACAAATGTAACCCACACGGGGACTGCTGGTGCCCATACCATTTTTTAATGTCAAATGCTAATGCAGACAGTTCCTACCTTCAAGTTCTTCAGTTAGCAGTTCTTCTTGGAAGGTATCACTCGACTTTGGCATCTCTAACATCTTGGGTTCTCTAATGCAATCCAGCCTTCAACTTCACAGCTTCACGAAATGACCTCTCTATTAGGCCTCCATTCAGGGACATCCTGATACATGCCTGGTCTTAGCAACTTTCTTTAGGTGCAGAGACAAATTTCATAACCCATTTCTTAAAGCCAGAGCCATGTGGCCAAAGCTGCCAGGCTCATGCTGTTTACATGGGGCTAGAACATGGCCCTCCTGTTCAATTACATCTTCACCAGCTTTCGGTCATGAACTGCCTAAGCTTGACTGTCCTGAAACTTTATGTGTAGACCAAACTGGGTCTCAAACTCAGAGATTCACCAGCCTCTGCCTTCCCAGTGCTGAGATTAAAGGCATGCTCCACCACACCTGGTTCTAAGCTTTTCTTTAGTATCTTTTCACAAGTTGGAATCTTAGCTGGATAAGAATCTTGCCCTGAGGTCACCACTCCCTATATTCCATTTTTTTTAAGAGTCTATATTAGGCTGTTTTGAGATTTCCTCTAACAACATAATTGATTCAAAATTCTTTACTTTGCCTCAGGCAGATTCTTCAGAAAAGGCAAAAGTAGCCACCTTCATCACCAAAATATAACAAAACCAGTCTCTAGGCAATATAGTAAAATTCTTCTCCTCTGTACTCTCAGCCCCCACAGTTTATCAGATCAGCTTCAGCACCATTGTCTTCCACGCTCCTATTACTATGGCTCATTAATCAGCACTTAAAGCATCCAACCGCTTTTCTAATCCGCAGTCCCAAGATCCATATTCCTTCAAACAAAAGCATGTTCTGGCTTGTCACAACAATACCTCAGTCCCTGGTACCAACTTCTGTTTTAGTTAGGGTATTTATTTCTGTGAAGAGGCACCATGACTATGGCAACTCTTATAAGGAAAACATTTAATGGGGGTGGTGTTAACTTATAGTTTCAGAGGTCCAGTCCATTATCATCATGATGGGGAGCATGGTGGTGTGCAGGGAGATGTGGTGCTGAAGTAATAGCTGAGAGTCCTGTATCTCACAAGCAACAGGAAGTAGGCTGAGACACTGGGTAGTATCCTGAGCATAGGAAGCAGTGACACACTTCTTCCAATAAGGCCACACCCATTCCAATGAAGTCACACCTCCTAATAGTGCCACTCCCTATGAGATTATGGGGACCAATTGCATTCAACATTCAACATGTCATATGTTGCAGGTTTGTACACACTCATGCATGAACATTCAGAGGCCAGGGGTCAATGTCTGGGCATCTTCCTCAGTTACTCTCTATCTTATCTCTCTTCTTTTAAAAAAAAAAACATTATTGCATGTATTTATTATGTGTATGTGTGAACCTGCATGATGTGACACACGTGCCAGTCAAAGAACAATGTGTAGAAGTCAGTGTTTTTCTTTCACCACGTAAATTCTGAGGGTTGAACTCAGGTTGTCAGGGTTGGTGGCATTTAACCCTAAGCCATCTTGCCAGTTCCATCTCATTTTGGGGGGGGACAGGATCTCTCATTGAACCTGAAGTTCACAAATGCAGCTGGACTATCTGACCATCCAGCCCCACCATCCTTCTGTCTCCACGTCTCAGTGCTGGGATAAGTGTACATCCATTTAAAAAAAATGTTAGCATTTAATTAACCTCCCCTGAGGGGCCTCCAGCCACCAGGACATAGGCACCTCCAAAACCCTTTATCTTCTCTTCAGCTCTTCTGCTGAAAAATTTAGCTTTCATGATGACAGGCTGCTTAGGGAGCTGTCCCTTCCCCAGAACTTTGCAATAGCCTGATCGCACAACATCATGGATGGGAGCAGCTCCAGTTCTGCTCTTTGCAGCATTGACCCGTGTCTGCTCACTGACCAGTGTCCACAATTTATCCAAGTTGACAGTTGGGCAGAAGGTCTGGTTCCTCTTTAAATGGTAATGCCTCATCCATTTTTTGATGTGGGTTCTGAGGATCTGAACTCAGGTCCTCATTCTTGTAGGGTGAGCACTTCACCAGGTGCCTTACTGACACTCAGCCTAGCCAGTGGTGCTT
Source organism: Sigmodon hispidus (assembly GCA_004025045.1). Taxonomy (NCBI): domain Eukaryota; kingdom Metazoa; phylum Chordata; class Mammalia; order Rodentia; family Cricetidae; genus Sigmodon; species Sigmodon hispidus. The sequence goes on along the minus strand of PVIH01012727.1, from coordinate 36,039 downwards.
ACAGCGTTGTTTCAAATCAGTAACATCTGCATCATCTAAGAACTCAGAAAAAGTAAATGTTCAAGTCTCATCCTAAATCTACTGAATCAGAAACATGGGTACCATTTTAACAAATTCTCTTTGTGATTCAGACACACTTGCCAACTTGAGAAGCACTATCCTAAATAAAGACACTGAGGGAGTAAACAGGGGTATGGCTTGTTAGTTAAGAAATAGCTAATGAGGGTGGGCCAGGTCTTATTAAAACAGAAGCTCAGGGATCAACATCTCCATCCTGCTCAGCTCCTCCACATGTCAAGCCACATGTCACTTCAGCCCAGACCAAACTATCCACCTCATACCCTGGTTATTCTGCCTGGGAAAAGGAGGAAGGCCACTGAAGTAAAGCTAGTTAGTATCTATGGTGGAGCTATGTAGAGAGATCCCTGGGGACCCTGTATCCCCTTATTTTGTTTGCTAATCTCTGGGATCTGTGGTTCACTTCCTAGCCTAGCAAGAATGGTTGGCAGGCTTCTGTGGTTTGGTGGGAGAAACCGTGCCCTGGAACACTGAGATCTGGCCAGGCACAAAGGAAACAGTGTGAGCCCGCTAACAGCTTGGGAACCGAGATAGCACAGAACCCCCAGTGAGCCCCAGGAAGGAGGCTGATGGCCATTCATTCTGTTCTGATAAATATACAAGTTACAGAAAAAGTGTAAACAATACTGTAACTAAAGCCCACATTCCCACACCTAGAATTAATAACCACTAGCTCAATGTCAAATGAAACAGCCATTTTATCAAAGCTGTGAGGAGATGGCATCTGGCAGTGCTCTGGGGGGAGGGCAGGAGAACGAAGAAAGCCTTCAGAACCAACCGGGAGAAACAAAGTATTCCTGAAATCTTTTTAAATAATCTTCCTTCTCTTATCAGAAAACATTCTGAACAGGAGGCTTCCGTGGTACTAACAACAGTTCATAAACTTGCCTAATCAGAGGCTAGGAAGTTAGAATTTACACATAATGATGGGCAGAAAAGTAGCCAGAAAGCAAACTAGCTCCTTTGGGCTGAGGGATAATAACAACAAGCTTTAGTTTTGTTTAGAGATCTGGTGGTTGAGCCCAGGCCCTTGCATAGGCTAGACAGGGTCTCTGCCACCAAGCCACACTTTCTGCATTATGCCTTGGGACCACGCTCATGTCCCATCTAAGGGAGACTGGGGAAGAAATCAGAACAACCCAAAAGAAAGCAGGCGGCGGCTTAGGAAAGTACATGCTTTTTTCATGGCTTTTATGGGATTGGACCTCAATGCTGAACTACTCTAGAAGGAGCCATGCGTAACCATGACTACCTGTGCCTCACGACCCTGCAAAGCAGACAGGAAGCACAGCCTGTGCTAAGGGCACCTTGTTACCAGTGAAGGAAGGAAAGGGTGAGGGTGAAAATCTTGGAGGCCAGTCTCTGCAGTGCACAGACACCTAGTGTAGATGCAGCCACATAGCAGGTGGGAGGGGCTATCTCTGCTCCCATCTAACTAATTTTACAGCCGCCACAGACAGCACTTAGGACAGTGTCCAGAGCCTCTGAAAAGATAACCACCCTTATTATCTGGGCTGTGGTGGCACACGCCTTTGATCCTAGCACTCAAGAGGCAGAGGCAGGTGGATCTCTGAGTTTGAGGCTAGCCTGGTCTACAGAGTAAGTTCCAGGATAAGTAGGGCTGCACAGAGAAACCCTATATAAAAACAAAACCTAAAACATAGCACAGTGGGTGCTGTCTCTATTCCTTGATAAGCTCAGTCTATCAAGGAAGATGAGAGAGGAAAAAACAACCCACTCATCCTTTCTTCAGCCCATCTCAGCCTCTCCAGCCAGGGCAACAGTGGTTGAGGGAATTTATTTATTTTGAACCAGAGAACCAGAGGACTGGGCTGGGGATGTGGCTCAGTTGGTAGAGTGCTTGCCTAGCGTGCAGGATGCCCTAAGGTCAGTCCCAGCAGTGCATAGAACTGGGTGTAGTGGAGTACAGGGCAGGGGACCAAAAGTTCAAGGTAATCCTCAGCTATATGGTGAGTGTGGGGCTAGCCTGGGCTACAGGAGACCCTGTCTGGGGGGCGAGAATTTCAGAATAAGAATAAGAGAATATCAGAAGTCAGGAAAGCTATACCATGAATCTTCCTCTGTGTGTGTGCACGCACGCCTGTGTGCATGTACGTGTGCGTGTGTGTGCATGTGCGTGTGCGCGTGTGCATGTACGTGTGCATGTGCGTGTGTGTGCATGAGCGTGTGTGTGTGTGTATGCACGACTGTGTGCATGTACGTGTGCGTGTGCGTGTGTGTATGCACGACTGTGTGCATGTATGTGTGCGTGTGCGTGTGCGTGTGTGTATGCACGACTGTGTGCATGTATGTGTGCGTGTGCGTGTGCGTGTGCGTGTGCGTGTGCGTGTGTGTGTGTGTGTGTGTGTGTGTATGTACTTGTAGACAAATCTAACACCCTCCTCGGAGAGCTTCCAAGGAAAATGCACATGGAAGCTAAGTAGGCTCAGCTCACTTCTCTCCTCATTCAAGTTGGAATAGCTGTCTGGGCCACCCTGAGGCATGCTGCATGTCTCACGTACATGCCATTGGACATGTAACGTATCACCATAGTCACAGCCTCATGAGAGAGCTCAGGGCATGAACCCCACGGTGGCTATTGAATCTCCATCAGTGCAAGGGAAGTCTGTTTGCCAGAACAAGCCGATGAGGAAGTCTGCAGAAACATTCAGGCCCATCAGAAACCAGCTACAAGAAATGGATTTTTCACCTGTTTTCCGTTGAGGACAAAATATTGTAGGGAAGAAAGTGAAAGTTACTTTAGCATCCTCCTCCTTCAAAAAACAAACAAGTGAACAAGAGACTAAAACTGTATTCCCAAGCTTTAAATACTTCATTTTCTGTTGTGTCGATGATAGACATGGGAGAAAAACGGGGGCATGGCAGGGAGAGGCACTGTGTGAATTGCTTTCACCTCAATACCTCAATTAGAAATTCATCCTCTCAGGGCCAATAAAATGAGGTAGAAGTGCCCAGCAACCTGAGGGGTGATCTGAGGTGTGATCCCCCAGAACCCAGGGAGGGAGGACAAGACCAACTCACAGCAGTTAGGCTCCGACCTTCTCACCCATGTTGTCACACTCACAAATCTGCACTCACAGACACATGCACATAACGACTGAGATGAAATCCATTCTTTCTGCCAAATTATACCTTGACACATACACTGTACAAAGCTCTGTGTAAAATGCAACCAGCAAACATGAGATAGAAACCTTAACTTCTAAGAGCTCACAATCTGAAATAGAAAAAAAAAAAAAACCTTCATACATGAAATGGGAGAGTGTCATATTATAAATTCTACGATAAAGGAGCATTCATCTACTCAACAAAGATTTATTGTATACAGCATGCCAGCCACGGATATGAAGAAATAATTTTGAGAGCACAGAGGCCAAGTATAATGACTGCTTCTTTTTTAAGCAGATAAGGTGAGGCTAGGGAGAACTCAGAGTGTAGGCTTAGCATGTGTGAGGTTCTGAATTCAAGTCTCAGGACCAACCAACATACACACACACACACACACACACACACACACAAGGAAAGATGAGATAAATGAGTTCTTAGATATAAGCTATTTAAGGATAGGGCTCACATCTTCTAACTATCTCAACATACTTGCTATATGTCGGTAAACATTCAAATAAGTATTCCTACTCAGCTGGGTATGATGGCATGCATCTAGCTATTTGGAAGATTGAGTCAAGGGGATCCCTTAAACTAGGGAGTTTGAGAGCCAGCCTCAAATGAGGCATGAGGGGCGGGAGATGTGGCCCAGGTAGCAAAGGACTTGCATGCATGAAGCTCTGGGCTCAGTTCCCAGCACCATATAAACGAGGTGTGCTGGCATGGTGGCATCTACTGGCAATCCCCATACAAGAGGTGGAGGTAGGAATATCAGAAGAGAACTGACTCCTGAAAACAGTCCTCTGACCTCCACACACACCAGCATTTGCACACCAGTGCACACATCGTATATACACAATAAAATAAAATAAAATAAAATTGATCCCTCTACAAATCAATATTTTTGACACCTGCTTTGTGCAAAGTTCTAGATTCTGTCAACAAACATGAGTGAGGAAGAGTCTCTGACTCCCAAGAACTTACAATCTGGAAGAGAAAAAATATCATACATCATTCTCAACTACAGTGAGTTCAAGGCCAACTTAGGCAATACAAGACCCTGTCTCAAATTTGTGTGTGTGTGTCTTTCTAACAATAGAAATACAAAAACAAAATAAATAACAAATGTATGTCAGAAAAGAAAAGTAAGTAAACAATGTTTGAAAACTAATTTTCTGTTCTATGATTCATTAAGCAATTGTTAGCTAACGTTTCCTATCTAGTCTCAGTTTTACAGACTCTTACTGAGCATCTACAACTCATTGGGAGCAGAGCTATTGAAAACAAGAAGCTCACTGTGGGGGCTCAGCTCTGTGGGAGAGAGTGCATTAAAGCTAAGGGAAGCCTGGGTGCATGGCGTCAGAGGAGGGCGGTCAGCCCGAGGGGAGAGACTGGGAATGAGGAAGACACCTCAGGGAAGTTCACTCCCTGAGCTCTGCGCTTGTGAGAACTTTTAACAGAGCTGTTTGGAGGCCAGCACACTTTCTTGAACAGACCAAACATAGGAGCCTCTGTGCCTAACTAGAATGCCAGTTCCTTTAGAGTTACTCTGCTGGGTCAGAAGTTCCCACAGCTGTTGGAATCTGGACACATCTAGAAGAATATGCTGGGTGAGCACAAGACTGGAGCAAATTGTAAAACGCCCTTCGGTATCTTGTTGGCACCGGATGTCTGGCTGCATCTCCCTGTCCCACCTCCACTCAGCAGGATTCTGGCTCACTGTCCTTTGCCCTACTCCCTTGACGTACATGCAGCTGCTCATCCAATTGCAATCTGGAGTCTGTCCTACTCTGCCCTTAAGCTAGGTTTGTCCAGGTCATGAATATGCTCCCTCCCTCCCTCTCTCCCTCCCCCCCCCATCTCTCTGTAAATGCAGGATTCCCTCTGCCCTACACCCTATATGGCTCTGCAGCTTCTCACCCTGAGGCTCATTCTTCTCCCTAAAGGCTAAGTAACCTTTCCACTTCTTCTTCCTTCTTCTTCTTCTTCTTCTTCTTCTTCTTCTTCTTCTTCTTCTTCTTCTTCTTCTTCTTCTTCTTCTTCTTCTTTGACTCCACCAGCCCTGCAGCCCTTAGCTCATCCCCTCAATTTCATCTATATGAGACCACAACTTCAATATTCATAATTGTTATCTGTGGCTCTAATTGAATTTTGTCTTTAAAAATTATGATATGGTCTGGTGTGATCATATGTGTGATCTCATCACTCAGAAGGCAAAGGCAGGGGGATCACAAATACAAAGCTGACCTGGCTAAATACCAAGTTCTAGCCCAGCCTTCATTGTTGAAGACCCTGTGATAAAATACACATGAGTAATTTTTACTTTATTTTATTGGTGTTCTGTGTGTCTGCATATCTGGGTGAGGGTGTTGGATCCTGGAGTTACACACAGTTGTGAGATGCCATGTGGGTGCTGGGACTTGAACCAGGAGCCCCTGGAAGAGCAGTTAGTGCTCTTAACCACTGAGCCATCTCCTCAGCCCCACGTGAGTAAAACTGACCACTTTGTTTGGCTTTTAGAGTTTTTAGCCAGGACTGGCAATGAACCTCAGTATTGGAGCACTTACCTAGCATGTTAAAAGGCCCTGTGTTTGATCCCTGGTACTGTAAAATAAAAATAACAAGAATCATTTATTTTACTTTTCACTAGTGAGGGATGGTGCACATGCTGTGGTGCATATGTGGAGGCCAGAGGACAATTCTGTGAAGTTGGGTCTCTCTCTCCCTTTATGTGAGTTCCAGGCATTGAACTCTGACTACCAGAGCTGCATGGCAAACACATTTACCCACTGATCCATCTCATCAGCCCCAGCAATAACCATTTTTAGCATACATTCTGGAGGTATCTGGGAACTTTACACTGATATACAACCATTACCACCATTCACCTTGAGAAACTTTCATCTTACAGAACTGAAATTCTATACATAACCACTAGGCAGCAACCCTGCCCTCTCCGATCTCCTTATTCTCCACATCTTGGCAACCAACCTATTCTATTTTTCTTTCTATGAGTTTGGTCACTGTAGAGATAGAATATAATATTTGGGGGGTGTGACTGGTTTGTTTTGTATATCTTATATATCACCTTCTAGGTTCTCCCATGAGATAGAAAGTATCAAAGTATCAAATTGTCCTTCCTGGTGGGTGTGTGTGTGTGTGTGTGTGTTTCTGGAGATTGATTGTGCCCTGCATATATTGTATAAGTGCTGTTGCATTGAGTTCTCCATCCCCTAGACCACTGAGAACTTGAAATTCAACTTATTCAAAATTAAGATTTTGTCTTAAATTCAGCTCCCGTTATTCTCCGTCTTGCTGTGTAATACAGCTATTCCTCCCAGTGCCAAAGCCAGAAACCAGAATGAATTTTTGAGCAGTTTTAGCAATTCCAGTCTGCTGATTCCTTCTGAGTCTTCACTCTTTCCTGCCCTGAACGTCAGTCTTGGTTTGAGCCATCTGTGCTCCATCAGCACTTCTGACTTTCTCTAACTCTGAGGTATTCTTCTCACTGAAGGCAGGTGTTGGGGAATGTTATGCTAAGATATGTTACACTTGTTTGTGCTGTGGTGTTACATTCTTTTATGTTGTATTTGTCGAACTCTGTGAACTGGGTTCCTTTGCCTGTCTAAAACACCTGATGATCTGGCTGGCAGGCAGAGAGAATAAATAGAGGGAGAAATCTTGGAAGAGAGGATTGAGAAGCAAGAAAAGGGAAAAAGGAGAAAGGATACTAGGGGCCAGCCACACAGTCAGCCATGGAGTAAATGGTAAAGAAAGGTGTATATAGTATAGAGAAAGATAAAAGCCCAGAGGCAGAAAGGTAGATGGGATAATTAAAATAAAAACTGGATAGAAATAACTCAAGCTAAGGCTGGGAATTTATAAGAATAAGACTTTGTGTGATTTATTTGGGAGCTGGGCCCCACAAAGAGTAAAGCAACAAACAGCATCAGAGTCATGGTTTGGAGTTCTTTTTTAAGATTTGTTTATTTTATATTATATGTGCAGGTGTTGTGCTTGTATGTATGTCTGTGCACCATGTGCCAGTGGAAGCCAGAGAGGGAGGGTGTGGGGCATCTGGAGCTAGTATTATAGACAGTTGTGAACATCCATGTAGGTGCTGGGAATTGAACCCAGGTCCTCTATAAGAGCAGTCAACGCTCTTAACCATGGAACCATCTCTTCATTTGCTTTTGTTGAAAGGCAGGATCTTCTGTGGCGATGGCTGGCTCAGACATGTTGCAATCTTCCTTCTTTACCTTCCTGGGTATCAGCACTACAGATGCTCACTACCATGCTCAGCTCAGAGTTAGTCTTTATTTTTTAATTTCATTTGTTTGTTGAGATAGCCCAGGATAGCATCACACTTACTTAGGGCTGAAGATAACCTTTAATTCCCATTCTTCAAGTGCTGGGACCACAAGCATGGGAACACCCGGTGTCTTAGCTAGGATTTCCATTGCTATGATGATCATGGTCATAAGAAGTCTTACAAAGGAAAACATTTCATTGTGGTGGCTGACTTGCAGTTTAGAGATTCAGTCCATTCAGTATCATAGTGGGACATGGCAGCATGCAGGTAGATGTGGTGCTTGAAAGGTAGCTGAGAGCCCTACATTTTGCAGGCAACAGGAAGTGGTCTAAGATGCTGGGCATATATAAGACTTCAAAGCCCACCTCCACAGTGACATACTTCTCCAACAAGGTCATACCAACTCCAACAAAGCCATACATCGTAATAGTGCCACTCTGTTTGAGGGTCATTTTCTTCCAAACCACCACACCCACCTCTACATATACACGTATCGCCCCACTCTTGGGCCAGCTTGGATTCCATTCTCTCTTTTTCAAGATCCTTTAGAATCTCTCTAATGTCTTCAGATAAAAGCTCAAAGCCATCAGAATGTAAGGTTATTTGTTGCAAGCTTCCATAAATGGATCTAGCCATCTCTTTCATCATATGTCATTTTGTCTTTCAAGTTCATGTCAAACAGTCTGCAATGGCCCAAATACGATACATTTTTTTCTTCCCAGTAATTTTTATTTTTTTAGATTTTCAAGGGAGAGTTTCTCTGTATAACAGTCCTGACTGTCCTGGAACTTGCTTGTAGACCAGGCTAGTCTCAAACTGAAATCTGCCTACCTCTGTCTCCCAAGTGCTGGGATTAAAGGCATGTACCATCACTGCCTGGCTCAAGTAATTCCTAGTATGGACATTTTTCCTTCTCTGTTCCCCTTCTTGTCTAACGCAGTGTCATTTTAGTCCTTCATCTGGACTGAATCCTCCTACATGTTTCCACAGAACCCTGTGACCTACTCTAATATGACCTATGGGGCCCTCTTGCCCAGACAGACTCAGGATTGTAACTTATGTATCTTTGCATCTCCAGTATCTAGCACAAAGCACAGCATATACTGTCTGTACATCTAGGTGGTCAAGGTAGTCTTCCTAAAAACGATGACAACTTCCCTGAGTCCTTGGCTATGACTAGGAATTGGCCGGATGAAAACAGCCTAGTCACATAGCTCCTTGGTGACCAGGTGATTGCACTGGGCCACTTATATCACAAACAACCAGTGTTTTGTCCTCACCAGAATAGACCCTTCCTCTGGCTACTATTTTTCTTTGCCTGCTCACAGTGCATCTACAGAACTCCTCATCCACCATCCTACACAGCATTTCAACTGACCATGGGGCTCACTTCACGCCAAAACTGTGGCAGTGGGCCCACACTCATGTAATTCACTAGTTTTACTGTGCTTTCCACCAATCGGAAGAAGCCAGAGTGACTTTTGAAGATTTGGTTACAATGCCAGCTAGGTGACAATATTATGTGGGGCTGAGAAATGGTTCTTAGAAAACTGTATATGCGATCTAGATCAGCCAACATGTAGTAGCGGTTTTAGTGGTTCAAGGCACTGTCCATCTAGGGATTGAGCAGCAAAATTGCTGCATGTTCAGATAGCTGTTTCCAGAGTGTGCTTCAACCAGGGACTTAACTTCTAACAATCCCATTTAGTCAGAAGTTAAGATACAATGTGGCTACTCTGGCTAATCCGAGTCTTTGTGTAAATGTGCTAAGGGGAGAATTTAGGATTCCATTTAGGGCATTTGTTCTATATCACCAATACAGAATTGGACTACTACCCAATAGTAAAGCTAGAAAGACTATTTTGGGGGGAACACTGGTGATTCCCAAGGGTTTCTCTTAGTATTTCCGTGTCCTGTGGTTAAGGTCAATGAAAAGCTACAAAGGTCCAAAGAATACTAATTGTTCAGACCCTTCAGTCTGTTACTCAACCTGCACAGAATCAAAACCAGTTCTGATGTCCTTCTGAAGACAAAGGAGGTACAGACAAGCAAGGGAAAGTAGTTATAAACACCATTCATGGGAGCAGAGAGGGAGCTCAGCTGTAAGAGCATTTGCTGCTGCTGCTGCTGCTGCTGCTGCAGAGACCTGGATTTGGTTCCTATGCACTTACAACCATCCACAACTCCAGTTCCAGGGGATCCGCAGCCTCTTCTCTCCTCTCAGGCATGCATAAAGTGCACATACATATTTTCAGGCAAAACACTCATATGCAGACACTAAAAATAAATCTAAAAGAAACCCACCTGCCATGACCATGTGACCAGTTACAAAACTGAGAACTATAATTTTTATATATTCCTACTTCCTTTGTTACAAATATGTTTATATATAAACATTATATTTACATCAAATATCTCTGCTTTTTCCTTCTATTCCTTTGCCATATAATTTAGGATCAAATTGACTCATGTCAGTATTCAAATACTATTAATATTTCATTGTAGTACCTGGAAAACAGTAGACACCACTCAAGGACTTTACCCTCTCTTCCAGGAAGGATGAATGCATTTTCAATTACCTGAAATATAAGCATGCCATATTGGATGGAACTATGACTTTTTAATGTTCTTGTTAGGAGATTAAACATGACTAAAGAGATGAAATTAAATATGAGTGCCAAGTTAAGAGAGGGGGTGACTTTGTTATGATATAGTTTCTGTGTCAGTTTGAGGGGTGTCCAGGTAGCTGATAAAATGTTACTTATGGGTATGTCTAGAAGAGATTAGCAATACACCATTTTAAAAGACCCGCCCTTACCAGTGTAGGAGGAAACACCCCTTGAGGGAAGTCCTTGAGGATGTCTCTGCTCCTTTTCTTACTGCTATGATAAAATGCCCAGATAAAAGTAAGTGCAAGGGAGAAATGACTTATTTCAGCTGACAGTTCAAGACACTTGTGACATTGCTTCCACAGTCAGAATGCAGAGTGGGATGAAGCCATGCCGTTGCTCTCTTGTTCCAGAACAATCCAGGACCTCCACCATGGAATGGCTCACCACAGTGGCAGGTTGTCCCACCTCAATTTAACCTAATCAGGACAATCATCCATGGGTGAGTGCACATACACTCACATATACGTACACAAAAACCACATATACACCCAACTTCCAGATCTTCTAAACCACCGGACGAGACTCTAAATTTTATCACATTGACAAGTTAGACTAGCTATCACAAAGGATATGTTTGTTCATTGTGTTTGAGTTGAAACATCCATGCTCTCTCACTCTTGAACATCAGTACCCTAGTTCTTAGGTCCTTGGAACTTTGTGAATTATGCCACTAACCTACAGATGGCAGACTGTGGCCTTCTTCTAATTTATATATACACCCTTCTGCTCTGGAGAACCCTGCCTAATATAATAGGTCAAGAACCAATCTCAGGTGACAGATGAAAATTATCAAAGGTTTGGCTTTGGGATACTGATACATGATAGAGATAGACAGATAAATGGATAAACAAAATGGCTGAAAACTGCAAGTTATTCAAGATGTCTTGAGCTCAGGAAGCCTGAGGCAAGAAGAAATGGTCATGGACAAAGACATATCATGTTTGCTAGTATCAGAAAATCCAGACTACCCAAACCTGGAAATGTTACACAAGGCGAGCTCGAGGTGACCTGTGAGAATCAAGGTTCAAGCTTCGGCATGATAATATAAAGCATGATATCCCCCCAGAGTGATTCAGGTTGAGTGATGCATGGACTGCCACCATAGTTTAAGTGCAAATGCTCCTCAAAGTTCTGTGTGTTAGAACCTGGTCACCAGCCTGTGATGTTGCTGGAGGATGGTGGTACCTTTAAAAGGTGGTACCTAAAGGAAGGGAGTGCCCCAGGGTATGCTCCTGAACTCATCCCTTCTATCTTTGCTTCCCAGCCGCAGTGATGTGAAGAAACCTCCTCTGCCATGTTATCACCATGACACCCTATGCCAACAGAGGCTCAAAGCAAAGGATTGACAACGGTGGACGGACACCTTTTTCCTCTTTTAAATGGATTCTCTCAGGTATCTTGTTACAGTGATGTAGAGGTGAGTCACCCAGCTATGCACTGCAGATCTTCCTCATACATTTACTGAACTGGGCAGACTAATATGTTAAGGTGAAAACTAACACTGACCCACTGGGGATGTACCTGTTGGTAGAGTTACATCCGGAGACGTAGAACAATGCTACAGTAGCATGCACAAATCGCAGGCTCAATCCCTAGCACCGAATAACCCAGGCAGAGTGGTACACACCTTCATTCCCAGCACTCAGGAGGTAGAGGTAAGGGGATGGATAAAAAATTACAGTGAGTTTGAGATCAGCCTGGGCTACAGGAGATCTAATAACCAAAAAAGGAAGAGGAAGAAAAGACTTGTCAGGCAAGGAAGACACGTCCTGGAGGGGTTGTCACAAGGCAGGTTCAGATGGGCACACTAGACAACAGAAACCAGTCCCGGAGCTAAGGTGGAGGAGGCCCTGGATTCTGATGTTTGCTCCCCCAGCAATAGCTTCTAGCCTGACCTCAGGGGTTTTGCCCTTCATCCATGGTGTACTTCTTCACCAGCTACCCAGCCCTCTCTTTCTCTGCCCCTTACTTTGATGAATCTTTCTTCCTTACACACGTTTGAGTCCATAGCCAACAGCCCTCCCTGTCTCCCTCTCTGGCCAGGCTCATCTCAGATTCTAACAGGGTTCCCGAGTCAACTTCCCGCTCCATCACCATCTGGGCTCAGCCTGTCTCATTCTTTGACTCTCAGATCCGACTGAGTTAGTGAAGGAAGAATGTCCCTGTGGGTCCGTGGCTTGGCTGCGAAGGGACAGCAACTGCCACTCAGGAAGCCGTGCAAACCGGCCACAGCCAAAAATAAAAAGGGAGGCCCCGCCGCAAAAAAAAAAAAAAAAAAAAAATCACCGAGTCAGGCTAGGCCTCTACCCGGGAAACATTCTCTGGTTAAGTCACATCCTCTGCCCTCCGAGGCCGCTCAGAATAAAAGATGTTGGAATATGGGGAAATTTCCTAAGGAAGCCAGGCGGACGAACGCGAAAGTGACCGGCTGGTTTCCATCTGCTGCCACCTCCCGGGAGAGGTGTGAATTGCAGGGGAGGGAGCTGGAGTGGGGAGTCACCCCAGAGGAGGAAGGAAGCCCAAGGTAAAATACACCTTTGTGAGGCCACTGATGGCGGGAGGGTGACAGTCACAGACCATTTTGATGCAAAAGGAGGAAAGGAGCCCTCCGCCTGCAGTGATTACCACTTCCTCAATTTCTAATCCAAAGTATCTCCTACGGGTCCACCCACCTTTCCCATTTCCACTTCTCTCTTTCCTGATGGAGACATCCCCTCTTCTTCCTAAACAGCTCCTTTGAATCCACTCTGCACGCAGCAGCCAACTTAAAGCTGTTCAGTCTTCCATAAATGACTTCCGCGGTCCAATCCTCACCCGCCTCCCCAGAGCCTCCCTCACACAGGCAGGCACTGAGCTTTCTTCCTGCACACCAGAAACTCTCCCTCACCTTCAGAAAGTCTCTTTCCAGTTCCTTCCACTGGGTATATTTCCCTGCATCCTCCCTCCGTTTCTTTCCGACCCAATCACCCTTCAGATACCAGCGCAGCCATTAATCACTGCTCAAGGAAACTTCCCTAACTGCATAAACCAGGTTCTTCTGCTGTCAACATTTAATATTTCTTATGCTTCCCCTCAAGACCAGCATGACAGTTTAATGACCTCTGCATATATTCATTTAATTAATTTCTCATTGCCCCTAAACTGTAAATCCGTATCACTGATATCCAGCATTGACTCTGACATACAGTAAATTCTGAATAATATTTGGGATAAGAGTCAGACATGGCGGCTCACACCTGTAATCCAACACTTGGAAGGCAGGACCCTAGTATGATCACACACACACAGAGCCTTTTTTTTTTAAGACAGATCTCTCTGTAATTCGAGCCATTCTAGAACTCTCTCTGTGGACCAGGCTGGCCTCAAACGCACAAAGATCAACTTTGCCTCCCAAGTGCTGAGATTTCTCTCACGACTCAATACTACTCCAGTCTATGTGGATTTCTCCTGAGGAAGAACCTGAGGAAGAAGTCTGGCTTGCTCAGCCTCTCAGTAACTTTTCTCATTGCTCTATTAAAGCAACTGAAGGAAGGAAGGAACTGAGGGATTTATTTTGGCTTTCAGCTTGAGGCCAGTGGGAGAGGCAACTGTCACATTGTGTCTTTGGTGGAGGGGGCCAGAGCAACATGAACGCCCTGCTCGGCTTGTTCCAGCCTTTTGTTGTTGTTCAGTCCAGAACTCACTTAGGGTTGGTCTCCCCACCACAGTTAACCCATTCTGGAAATTCCTTACGGGCATACAGAGGAAATTCTCAGGCCTGCCAAACTGACAATCACTATTAGCCATAGCACAAGTGCATTGGTGGATAAAGGGGAAATGAAGTGTAGAGTTGCTGCCGGATGTTTGATCACACTGTGAACCCTGAGATTGCATTATTTACTGGAAAACCTGCTTCTTGCTGTGGTGTGGCTCAGCCCTAGCACACACCTTTAATCCAAGAGCTTTCAGTTGAATATTATAAACAGGATTTAATAAAGTCAACCATAGGTCACAAGAGGCAGAGCAAGCAACCAGTTGACAGGAAGTGAACATAGAATTATTTTTTAAACAATTGAGTAAGAGGGAGTTCGGAGGACAGAGGGACACACAGGAAACAGAAGGGAAGGACACTGAGCTTGAGGAGGTGGGTTGGAAATATCGGGGAGAGAGAGAGAAGGTCAGCTGGGTGGCTTCTCTGCCTCTCTGAGCTAGCAGGCTTTCACCCCAGCATTTGGCTCTCCAGTCTTTATTGGTAAAATTGAACAATTGAGATGTTACTAAAATCAACATAGGATAAATGGAGCAGATAAGAGATGAGGTGATGAGAGACCGTGGAAGGAAGAAAGCCACTGGACTGATGACTTCTAGAATCCTGATGGAGACAAAGGTGTAGATCAGTGGTAGGGATGCTAGTATATGAGGCCCTGGGTTCAATCCCTAGTACCACATGAAAAAATAAATAATCAAAGAAAATATTAAAGCCCTCTGTTCTAGTTTAATTCATGCTGCTATGAGAAAACATTTTGACCAAAAACAGCTTCAGGGAGGAAAGAGTTTATTTCACTTATACTTCCACATCACAGTTCCTCCCTCAGGGAAGAAGCCAGGGCACAAACTTGAGGTAGGAACTTGGAGGCAGGAACCATGGAGAAACCATGCTTCCTGGCCCACCCTCTGGCTCATACTCAGCTAACTTTCTTATATAGCCCAGGCCCATTTTCTTATAGACACAGCCACCCATAGTGGGCTGGGCCCTTCCACATCAGTCCTTCCTAGACATGGTCACTGGCCAACCTGATCTGGGCTATCAATTGAGGCTTGTTTCCTCAGATGACTCTAGACTGTACCAAGCAGGCAGATAAAGCTAATGAGGATACATTCAGGTAGTCTCTACAGATTTTGGAATGGGTGATGTAATTTATACAGTAGAAGGAAGTCAGACACCTACCTTAGTGTAGAGAGCTGCCTTGCACCACGCCCTAAAGATGGCGCCAGTTTCCGCCTTTCGCCTTCCCGAGGGCGAGTGCTCTAGGGAATAAACAACTCCTTATTGGCTGTAGGCGAGGATGGTGGCTTGCTTCCGCATCCTAGGACCTATGGGCAATGTCCACGTGGCTTACCGGGATTGGAGGCCCAGAGGGTATTTAGCCACGAGCGGGCTTCCCCCTGGGGTCAGAAGTCAGAAGATTGTACAAGGTCCTGAATAAAGCTGCTGGAGAGAAGAATCCGGAGTTGCATTCTTCCTTGCTGGCGAGGTTGGGTTCGACACCTTAGTGTCATATCCTGGGGCCCAGGCACGTGGGATTCATTCCGTAACCTTTTGAGTTTCTTTTTGGGTCTCTAAGTAATTGTGACTTCTCTTAGACAGCAGAGGGCACTCGTGAGACTTTTCTGGGCAGCTTCTCATAGACCCAGGCCCTAAATGGAACGGTAGCTGGAGTCAAAGCCCTGTTAACTGCACAGCAGGCTGGGCCAGGAGTCTGGGAGAGGTATTCTGTTTCTTCAGTACCCAGGTGGATGGCTCCAGAGACATCTGCAGTTTAATTGCTTACTGTGTTTTAATCCCTGCCTTAGACAAAACAGCACTTTTACTTTTTGGTTTTAAAATTAATCTTTATCCTTTATATTTTGGTGGGACAATAAATCAAGAAACTTTTTTACCATAGCCAAGAGATGAGCAGACAATCTAGCAAGGGCACTCACAAAAGTCCTGAAGTTGAATGTGTGTATGCTAAGTACATGTTCATCTGTGTGTGTATTTGAACATGTGCACACACACATGTCTGCAGATACATGTGCTGTCTTCCTCAATGGGTCCTACCTTACATTTTGAGATCAGGTCTCTCATCAGTTTAGCTAGACTAGCTGGTCATTGAGTTCCAGGGATCCTCATGTCTCCACTTGCTCTCTGCTGCACTTACAGCTTGCAGTGCTCAGCTTTTTATGTGAGTGCAGGGGATCCAAAGTCAGGGACCCATGTTTGCATGTCAGCACAAGCACCTTCCCAACCGGTCCATCTCCCTGTCCCAAAAGAATAAATTTCTGTCTCAAAAGAATACATTTCTTTATTTTCTCCTGTAGTATTAGGGATCAAAGCAAGAGTCTGGTGCATCCTGGGACAAAGTGCTCTACTATGTAAGCCACCAGCCCCTTGAGACTGAATCACATGCAGAGTCATGTAGCATCATAAATGAACACTTGGAGCATCCTATCCCTTTTAACTCATAGATGACCATTTTGTGTTGGCTCCTGTCCCATTTCAGCACTGATTTTCCTGTCTCCTGCTGGCTTGGAGCTGTTGAGAAAATCCTCCTTTCATTTGATTAGCTAAAGCTAGTTAGGTCTTATGCCCCCAAGGAATCAAGATAAGTCAGTATCTGGTTCATAACTTCTACTTGATGAAATACAGAAATCACAGTTCAAAGCCTTGGATAGGAGCTGGCAAAAATGGAGATGGCTAGAAATCCAGTCCATTGAAGCCTTGGAGGACTAATTAAGGGGTCCTAATTGGCAAGAGAAGGAAGATGTGATGTGGGATGTCATTCTGTATACTGTGAATATCATTCTTTAATAAAGGTTGGGACTATGGCAGACATATTAGAAGTAGGCAGAGAAATCGGAGCATAGATAGGGGAAAGAAGGCAGAGTCAGAAGAGTCTCCATCCAGCCGTCCAAGAATAAACATGTAAAGTAACACAGGTAAGCCACGGGCCACGTGGCAGGACAGATAAATAGAAATGGGTTAAGATGCAAGAGCTAGCTAGCCTTGAGCCATAGGCCAAGAAGCATGAAATTATAAGCCTTTGTGTGATTATTTGGGGCTAAGTGGCAGTGGGGCTGCGAGTGGGTGTGAACATTGGGACTAGGCCAGGCCAGAACCAGAAACCTCTTACTACAAAGATGGGTACAATCTCTTTTTCAAAAAGGTGTGTGTGTGTGTGTGATACACATGCATGCTCTTAGAGGCCAGAAGAGTGTATTAGGTCCCCTGAAGCCAGGGTTACAGGTAATTGTGAAAAGTGGTGCTGGGTGCTAGGAACTGAACCCAGGCCCTTTGGGAAAGCAACAAGCCTGAGTTTGATAGTACCTAACTGTATCAAACTGAAACTCTCTCACCCACAAGAACAAGCCAGGATCTACAAGCAAGGAAGGTCAGAAAAATCCATATTCCAGGGATATTGGGAGAAATCAGCATTGCAAAGATCCTCAGCCTTCCCTAGACACAGATGTCTGAGATGGTGCCACAGTTCAGAATGTCATCGGGCAGATGACTAAGAGGAAAAATACCCCTTCCTATAAATGATGTCTGGCCCTTTTTAGGGCCAGAGTCAGGAAGAAAGCGGCATCCCCCTCCTAGGCTGTAGAAGTTCTGCATTTTTTCTCCTGTTACTTTTCTTTACAATGCTTATGTATATGTGTCTGCATGTACATGTGTACAGGTGCTTGCAGGTACCTATGGAGGCTGGAAGAGGGTATTGGATCCCCTGAGGCTGGATTAAGAGTGGCTGTGACTTACCCAGTGTGGGTGCTGGGAACTGAACTCTGGTCCTCTGCAAGAGCAGCAAGTGCTCTTAGCTGCTGAGCCGTCTCTTTAGTTACACATCTTGCATTTTCAACAGCACAGGCTAGAGTAGGTCAAGGTGAGCAGGGCCGCAGCAGAGGGGGTGGGGCCCTGGCAGTGATGGAAACAGGAATCTCAGCATGGTACCTGAGGTGATGGGCCCTGTGACATAGAGTTAGGCCAGTGGGCAATGTCACCAAACTCTGGTCACATCCTCCTAGAAGCTAGCTGAGAAAAGGGGCCCCTTCTTCAAGGATTTGTGTTGGTCATGTCAGGGTGTCCCTGGGTCAGGAGAAAAACCTGCTGTAACAAGCAAGAACTTGCTTGTCAACCTTTCATGTTCTGAAACCACAAATATTTTGCTGTAAAGGGGATCCCTCCCTGTAGCCACAAACTGGTAACAGGATCAGGAACTTTGTGGCTGGCAGTAGGCCCAGGCTATCTTGGAAAGACATTGAGTAATACCCAGAATTGCTAGAAAGACGGATGTATTAGAAGAGGCAAAAACAGAAACAAAGATACGGACTAGTGTATGGGGGTCGACAAGGACCCTGATCACCAGGACATGGCGCAACGTAGCCACCACCGCTGACACTTGTGTGGCCAGAGGTAGAATGCTACTTTGGTCCCCGAACCTCCAGGTCAGACCCCCTTCCTCTCTTCCTCACTTATTCCCAACGGGCTCTAACTGCTTCCAATGGTGCCTCTGACTGGCTGAGTCTAAAAAGAAAAGAGAAAGAAAGAAATGTGCAGTAAAATTCCTGAATTTTCCTTTTTGTGTTTGATTATTTGTTGTTACATGGTCCAAGGGTGGCTTCCGACTAACTCATTCTGTAGCCCAGGCTATCCTCAAACAGGCAACCCTTGCAATCCTCCTCTTGACTAAATGGGATACAAACACGTGCTCCATACCTACCTCCCTTCCGCCGACATTGAATCTTATTCTTTAGCTTTGCTTTCTTGGAATTCTTCCATGACTTTTCTTTCTTGGATTTTCAGGACAGAGTTTCTCTGTGTGTCACTGGCTGTCTTGGAACTAGTTCTGTAAACCAGGCTAACCTTGAACTGAGGGATCAACCTGCCTCTGCCTCTCAAGTGCTGGGATTAAAGGTGTGGGATACCATGCCCAGCTTCTATGTATGAGAAAACAAACAAACCCAAGAGAGTCTGGTTGTGCTGCCCAGGCTGGCTTTAAACTATCCTGCCATCCCAGCTGACCAGGTAGCTGGTAGTTATGGATGGTGCCACCTCCCACATTTTGTGATAACACTGAGAAGCAAACCGAGGCCCTCGATCGTGCACACCACAAATTCTGCCATAGAGTTGCACTCCCAGTCCACCACATATGATTGGAAAGAAAAGTTCTTAGCTGCCAATCAGTAGTAGAGAGCCAGGCACCTCACCAGATTCCCCAACCCAGCCATGTAAATGTTGATAGCTAACCAGTCACAGCTGCTCACTTTACCTGCCCTCCCCTGGACCATCTCCCTTGGCTGACATAGCAGTTATGAGGAGAAGTGCCAGGGGAGGTGGGCCTAGTCATAACCGAGGAATAGGGGGATATATATCTTGTCCTTAGCGCAGTTTCTACCCTTCCCTATCAGCCTCTAGAAGAGGTCATATCCTTGCTGGGTTCCCATTCCCAACCTTCTTCTCCTCCTCCCTCGCAGCTTTGCCAGAAATAGTCCCTCAATGAACCTCCAAGCAACCACTACTACGTCACAGGCTCCACCCCAGAGAACAAAGACTCAGTCGGTCTTCCTCACATACACCCTGATCTCCTTCTAGTCACAGATTTACAGTCTAACATGTCTCTGCATTCCTAGCAAACACTCAGAGAAATGCTGAGACAGGGATAGTGCTGTCCAGAGGGTTTGGTCACTCACATCAATTAATATAACCAAGACAAGCCCCTACAGAAGTTCCTGCAGGCCAAACTAGTCTAGACAATCCCTCCCTGAGCCCATCCCCCCAGTCACTTTAGATTGCCTCATATTGACAAAAGGACTCATTATAGGTGTCTCGTTTATGGTCTTGGCTACTCAGGAGGATAAGGCAGACAGATCATTGAACCCACGAGTTCTAAGTACAATTGAGGAAATATAACAAGACCCTGTCTCAAAATCAAATGAATGAATAAATGCATAAATAAATAGCTTTTAAATTGAAGTTATATGGTTTATTATCCCTCCCTGAAAGTCCAGGTTTATGACCCTGGTGTTGGAATATCTGTCTGAAGAAACAACCAGTGCATTTGCTTCAGTTACTCATCAGATTTTTTTCTTGCTTTTTAAATTTTCTTATGTACATTTGTGTGCACATGAAGGTGAATATAAAGGGTATGTATACATTTTTGTATGTGCAGTGAACTTATGTGAGGATGCACATGGATGCCTCAGGTGTGGTTTTTTTCAAGAGTCAGATGCCTGATTCTTTGAGATAGAGTTCTCCTTGGCACTAGGAAAAACCTCAGAGATAACTCTGTTTCTGCCTCCCAGCACTGGGGTTGCAAGCACACACCACCACATCAGAATTTCAACAGAGGTGCTGGGTCCTCACACTAAGATCTCTTCCTAGCCTCTTAACTAGTTTCTTTAGAATGTTTTCACATTTTTTTATTCTATATGCATGAGTATATGCGGATTTTGGGGGGGTGGGGAGTTGAGACAGGGTTTTTCTGTGTATCCCTAGCTATTCTGAAACAAAGAATTTGTAGTCTAGGTTGGCCTGAAACTCACAGAAATCCACCTGCCTTGGCCTCCTGCCTTTAATTCTGCTAGAATTAAAAGCATGAACCACTGTTTGGCAGCGGTGGTTCTTGCCTTTGATCCCAGCACTCTGGAGGCAGAGGCAGGTGGATCTCCGTGAGTACAAGGCCAGCCTGGTCTACAGAACGAGTTTCAGGACAGGCTTCAAAGCTACAAAGAGAAACCCCGTCTCAAAAAAACAAACAAACGGGGCTGGAGAGATGGCTCAGCGGTTGGGAGCACCGTCTGCTCTTCCAGGGGACCCGGGTTCGATTCCCAGCACCCACGTGGCAGCTGGCAGCTGTCTGTGGTTCCAGTTCCAGGCGGGCACCAAGGCAAATAAATAAAGTTTAAAAAAACAAACAAACAAACAAACAAACAAAAAACCAAAAAACTGTGAGCCACCATACTTGGCAAATGCCATAGTATGTGTGTGGAATCAAATAACAACTTATGGGGGTCTGTTCCTCCTTCCATACTATGGGTCCTAGGGATTGGACTCAAATCCTCAGACTTGGCAGCCAGGCCCTTTACTGACTGAGCCATCTTGCTGGTCATTTACTCAAAAGGGGCTCTCTTGTAGTCTAGGCTGGCCTCAAACTCTTTAAGTATCTGAGGATAACTGAATTTCTGATCACCTTGCCTCCACTTCTCAAGTACTGGAATTACAGGTCTGTGCCATCATGTCTGGTTTTATGTGGTGCTGGAAAGCACTTTACCAAATAAGCCACACCCCCAGTCCACACCCATGGTACTTTGAATGTAATTGGCCCCCGTAAACTCAGAGAGAGTGACCCTATTAGGAAGTGTGGCTTTGTTGGGGTGGGTGTGGCCTTGTTGAAGGGTGTCATGGAGGAAAGGGCTTTGAGGTTTCCTATGGTCAGGATACCTCCAAGTGTCTCAGTAGACTTCCTGTTGCCTGCCTATCAAGATGTAAGTACTCTTAGCTCCAGCACCACATCTTCCTGTACACCATCATTCTCCCCCGCCACGAAGATAATGGACGGAACCCCTGAAACTGTAAGAAAGCTACCCCAATCATATATTTTCTATTGGTCATGATCTCGTTACAGTAATTGAAACCCTAACTAAACACCTCTAAATTTTGTTTATTTAATTGCTACAGAAGTCCAAGCTGATTCTCTTTGGGTCACTCCTCTTCATAATTTCCCAGAATTCCAAGCTATTCTGCTATGTTAGTTGACAGGCCTTATAATCCCTCCCCTCATTCTAATCTATTCTCTTAAGAGAAACCACAGAGCTCGGATCAGATCCTACCTCTGTGTAAAACCTTCTATGGCAGGCTGGAGAGACGGCTCAGCGGTTAAGAGCACTGACTGTTCTTCTGGGAGGCCTGAGTTCGATTCCTAGCATCCATATGGCAGCTAACAACTGTCTGTAATTCCAAGATCTGACACCCTTACACAGTTATACATGCAGGCAAAACACCAATTCACATAAAATAACAATAAGTATTTTTTAAAAAACTGTCTATGGTACTGATTTTCAACCTTCCTAAGGTTGCAACCCTTTAATCCAGTTCCTCATTCTGTGGTGACCCCCCAACTATAAAATTACTTTCGTTGCTACTTCATAAGTGTAACTTTGCTGCCGCTATGAGTTATAATGTAAATATCTATGCTTTCCAATGGTCTTAGGCAGCCCCTGTGAAGGTATCGTGACCCAGAGGCTGAGAACCATTGTTCCAGGAACTTCTTATCTCTTAGAATGAAGGAAGAACAAAGGCCTTTGAGGCTAGTGTGAGGCAGCTAGCCCCTGTTCATTTTTCCAGCCTATGTCCTTTCTCTCTGTACTCTACCAACTGCTTCCGATTCTTCTCACCCCCACACATTTTAATATGCAGGGCCTCCCGAGTGGAGATTTTCTCGCCTCTGCATTTTCTACTCTTTGCCCTCAACATTTAGGTAACGCTTGGACTTTATTAATTAATTATTCATTAATTAACTCATCCAAACATTTGTCTCTCAGTATCCCCACCACTTCAATTATCTTCATTATCCCTAGCGCTGAGACCCATCACAGAGAATGAGAGACCTACTGCATGGTGCCAAAAAAAGGGGAGAGAAGTATTTATTAAGCACCAAGTATATGCCAGAACATATGAGTGCAAGCGACCAGGAGACATGCATGCAACATTTTAAGAGGAGGAAACAGATGGTTTAAAAAGTAATCAAATAAATAAAAAGTAAATAAACAAACAAATAGCAAGTTCAGGTATGGCCACACAGGCCTTTAATTCCAGCACTCCAGAGGCAGAGGAGGTACACACATGGGGGGGGGGGGCGGCAGAGACAGACAAACAGACAGACAGAGAGAACACACTCAGGGATGCTGTGTCTGAGTGAGTGGCTTTTCAGCATAGCTGGTAGTGAGTGGGAGGTCACGAAAGGGAAGAGTCCTGTCTCATTGAAGTCCACATAAACTGCATTCCAGGCAGAGGAGAAAAGATCCAAAGGACAGAAAAGGGTTCTCTAAGAAGGAAAGAAATGAAAGTGGTGTGCCTGAAGAGACTCAACAGGAGACAGGAGCTGTGGGACATGAAGTCAGAAGAGTGGGTGGAGACAGACTTTTATATTGATCAAGGAACAGGTGTAACTCTGCGCCAGGCCCTGGGCTCCATCAGCAGCACTGAGAGGTGGAAAAGGAAACTGTTGTGGTCTAATTAGCATCATGGGGTCACATGGGTATAGTTCCCCAAAACTATACCAGAATAGTGCAGCTCCTTGTGATACATGGAGTCAGGTTGCGAGCTAAACCTCTCGTTATTTTCAAAAGTGCAACAGTCAGCCCTGATTATCTAAATTAATCTTAGTGAACACCTATCGTTTGCAAGGGCCTTTGTAACACAAGCAGTGGAATTTCTCATTTGTTGTTGCTTTAGTAAAGAGAGAGGATTGGAACATGCAGGAGTGGGTCTTGAACACACACCCTACCTGTCTCTTCTACCATGTCCTGCTCCAGCCTCTGCTTTACTCCTGCACTGACAGTTCCTTCCAACAGCAACAGCTGCATCAGGTTTGTAGTTTTTCTAACATGCGCTGAACCAGCCTCATGACCCACAAAAATGCAGTTCCAGGGAGGGGGTCCCCTTCTCCAGAGACATCACTACCAGCCCAACCACATCCTCATTGCAGAACTCTTGATTTTCATTGTGGGGTCCTGTAAATAATCTCTCTCTCTCCCCCCTCTCCTCTCCTCTCCTCTCCTCTCCCTTCTCTCTCCCCCTCTCAATTCCTCCCTCCCTCCTCCACAGTGTGTGAGCATGCACACTCTGCATGAGAAGAACTCATATCTGACATCAGCAGTTCTTTGCCATGCTTGGAGAGTTTTTCCCCCACGTATCCAGGTTAATATTTTCTTCTTCAATACTCTGTGCTATGAATTACCATTTGCCTCAAGGCTCTCTGGTCTTTGTGTCCTCAACTCTTTGGTTCTGTGTTTGCTTCTCACCCTAGCCTTTGGCAGTTCAAAATCTGCCTTTAGGCAAAAGCTAGGGTGCTCCTGAGGTTTATCTTACTTGTTTTAGCTCAGAGATTACACTTGGCATTGACTTGTTTGAATACAGTTTCCTATACGTGTCCAGTTTTCTAGCTGTTTATGCCAATAAGCCAAGTTCCATTTCAATTTTTTTTCACAGTCAAGATAGAAAAAGTCTTTGGCTTGATCTTCAGTCTGAATCAGTATCAAACCTAAAACACCCATATTAAAAGATATATATTTGGAGAGTTTAGAGAACAGTTCAGTGATGGTAAAAGGTCCTGGATTCAATCCCTAACATAAAAATATATAAAAATGAAAACCTGCTTTCTGTTGAGAGATTTGAAGGCATAGAAGCTGAATTATAAGGTGTAATAGTTAACCTTCACTGTCAATGTGTTGGTATTTATCCTTTTTTTTTTTTTTTTTAAAGACAGAGTTTCATTATATAGCCCTGGCTTTCTGGAACTCACTGTGTAGACCATGAAGTTGGCCTCCAATACATAGAGATTCTGCTGCCTCTACCTCCTGAGTGTTGAGATTAAAGGTGTGTACTATCATGCCTGTACTTGCTGAGGTTTAGAATCACCAGGGAAATACACCACTGGGCGTTTCTGTAGGAGTATCTCTGAGAAAATTTAACTCAAGAGGGAAGAGCCATTATCAATGTGGGCATCACCATCCTCTGGGCTGGGGTTCTAGACTGACTAAAAAGTAAAATGACTTGAGCATTGGCCTTCATTGCTCTCTGTCAGTGGATGTGATGTGACTCATTGTTCTGCAGCCCTGCCGCCATATCTTCCCAGCCATGAAGCATTGTACCCTTAAAATGTGATGAATAAAACCCTCTGCAGTAAAGGAACATTGCCAACCTCTTTTTATGAGGCTATAGTTACCTTGATATCCAAATCACATGAAGATTCAACAAAGAAAGAGAATTACAGACCAATCTCCATTAAGAACACTGATGCAAAAATATTCAATAGAATACTGGCAAACTGAACCCAAGAACACATTAAAAAAAAAAAAAGTCATCCACCATGGTCAAGTAGGCTTCTGCCTAGAGATACAGGGATGGTTCATATGAAAATCTGTTAGTGTAATTCATCATATAAACAAACTGAAAGGGAAAAAACCCACATGATCATTTTATTAGATGCTGAAAAAGCCTTTGACAAAATCCAATACCTCTTCATGATAAATATCTTGGAGAGATCAGGGATACAAGGAACACACCTAAACATAATAAAGGTAATACATAGCAAGTCGGTAGCCAACATCAAAATAAATGAAGAGACACTCAAGGTGATTCCACTTAAATCAAGAACAAGACAAAGCTGTCCACTCTCTCCATATCTTTTCAATTTAATACTTAAGTTCTGTCTAGAGCAATAAGAAAACGAAAGCAAATCAAGGGGATACAAATTGGAAAGAAAGAAGTCAAACTTTTGCTATTTGCAGATGATGTGATAGTATGCATAAGTGACCCCAAACATTCTACCCAGGAAGACCTACAGATAATAAACACCTTCAGCAATGTAGCAGGATACAAGATTAAAAAAAAAATCAGTAGCCCTCCTATATACAAATGATAAATGGACTGAAAAAGAAATCAGGGAAACATCACCCTTTATAATAGCCACAAATAACATAAAATATCTTGGAGGCAACTCCAACCAAGCAAGTGATTTTAAGTCTTCAAAGAAAGAAATTAAAGAAAATATCAGAAAATGGAAAGATCTCCTATGCTCTTAAATAGAATCAACATAGTAAAAAAAAATGGCAATTTTACCAAAAGCAGTCTACAGATTCAATGCAATACCCATCAAAATTCCAACACAATTCTTCACAGACCTTGAAAGAACACTACCCAACTTCATATGGAAAAGCAAAAACCCAGGATTACCTAAACAATGCTATACAATAAAGGAACTTCTGGATACATCACCATCCCTGACTTCAAGCTCTACTATAGAGCTATAGTAATAAAAACAGATATGTGGATCAATGGAATCAAATTGAAAACCTTGACATTAATCCACACACCTAAGAATACCTGCTTTTTTACCAAGGAGCCAAAAGTGTACACTGGAAAAAAAGAAAGCATTTTCAGCAAATGGTGCTGGTGTAACTGGATGATGGTATGTAGAGAAATGCAAATAGATCCAAATTTATCAACCTGCAAAAAACTCAAGTCCAGGTGGATTAAAAAAAAAAAGCCTCAATATCAACCCAGTCACACTGAACCTGATGATGAGTGTGAAATAGCCTTGAACACATGGGCACAGGAGACCACTTCCTGAATATAACACCAATATCACTGAGATTGACAATTAGTAAATGGAGCCTCCTGAAACTGAGAAGTTTCTGTAAGGCAAAGAACATAGTCAATAAGACAAAATACCAGCCTACAGAATGGGAAAGATCTTCACTAACCCCACATATGACAGAGGACTGATCTCTAAAATATATAAAGAATTCAAAACACTAGATATCAAAATACCAAATAATCCAATCTTAAAATGGGATACAGATCTAAACAGAGAATTCTCAACAGAAGAATCTCAAATGGCTGAAGAATGCTTAAAGACCTGCTCAGCATCCTTAGCCATCAGGAAAATGCAAATCAAAACAACTCTGAGATACCTTCTTACACCTGTCAGAAAGGCTAAGATCAAAAACACTGATAACAGCCTATGCTGGAGGGGATGTGGAGTAATGTAGTGGGATTCATAGGTTATCCAAGGAAGTGCTTGTGATGTCAGAGAATCCAGACCCGGATGGAATGTGGCCAAAATTACTAGAGACACAAACCCAAAATCACCTCCTGTTTGTTCCTGTTTTTCTCTGGGAAAAGACTGAACATCCAGAACAAAAAGTTCCAATTCTCCTAAAATTACATTAAAAATATCTTATATTCATAATACTTGTTTATCCCTTTAATAAATATTAATTCTTATATACTATATTAAATTAAATAATTTCAGTTATAAAGTAAGGAGAACATTCTTCCATTGCTGGTGGGAATGAAAACTTGTATAACCACTTTGAAATTAGTATGGTGGTTTCTCAGAAAATTGGAAATCAATCTACCTCAAGACTCATCAATACTACCCTTGGACATACACCCAAAGGATGCTCAATCATACCACAAGGACATTTGCTCAACTATGTTCATAGCAGCATTATTCATAATAGCCAGGACCTGAAGACAACCTAGATGCCCCTCAACTGAAGAATATATAAAGAAAATGTGGAGTATTACCCAACTGAATAAAAAACAATGACATGAATTTTGCAGGCAAATGAACAGAAGTAGAAAAAAAAATCATCCTAAGTGAGGTAACCCAGAATCAGAAACATGGTATGTACTCACTCATAAGTGGATATTAGATGTTAAAAGCAAAGAATAACCAGGCTACAATCCACAGCCCTAGAAAGGATGTAACAAGGAGGACCCTAAGAGGGATGCATGGATCACCCTGGGAAAGGGAAATAGATGAGATCTCCTGAGCAAACGGGGGAGATGGGGGATGGGAACATGAGGGATTGGGATGGTCAAGTTGAGGGAGGGATGGAGAAGGAGAACAACCAAAGAAATAATTTGATAGAGGGAGCATTATGGGATTAGAGAGAAACCTGGTGCCAAAGGAAACTCCCAGGAATTCGCAATGCTGACCCAGCTAAGACTCCTAGAAATAGCGAAGAGGGTGCATGAACTGGCCTTCTTCTGTAACCAGATTGGTGACCACCCTAATTGTCATTATAGAACTTTTATCTAGTAACTGATGGAAGCAGATACAGACATCCACAGCCAAGCAATGGGCCAAGCTCTGGGAGTCCAGCTGAAGAGAGAAAGGAAGGATTACATAAGGGAGAGAGGCAAGAGCATGATGGGGAAACCCACAGAGATAACCTACCCAAGCTCATGGGAGGGAGCTCATGGACTCTATACTGACAGCTAGGAAGCCTGCATGGTATAGACCTATGCCCTCTGCATGTGGGTGACAGTTATGTAGCTCGGTGTGTTTATGGGGGCCCTCACAGTGGAACCAGAATCTGTCCCTGGTATATGAGCTGGCTTTTTGAACCTATTCCATAGAGTGAGTGCCTCCCTCAGCCTTGATGAAGGGGGGAGGAGCTTGGTATTGCCTCAACTTGACTCCCAAGGGAGGATTTACCCTTTCTAAGGAAGGATAGGAAACAGAAAGGAGGTGAGGGGAGGGAACGGGAGGAGAGGAAGAAGAAGAAACTGGTTGGTACATAAAATAAATTTTAAAAATTAATAAAATAAAAACCATCTGTAGCTAGAGGTGATCTCAGGGTATTCCATGATGCAATGTCTAGGTTCTTAGTGTCTCAAAGAAAGAATTGAACAAGATGTGGAGCAGCAGCAAGAAAATATAGATCTGCTTAAAGAGAGGATAAAAGCATAGAATATACTCCACAGGGTGGGATCAGGCTCAAGCAATTGTGTGGTTCTGTTTTGTGGTACCTAAAGATAAAGTTTCCTGATATGCCTGAATAAGTCATATGGAGGCTTTATCTGTCCCAAGCGGAGTAGCAGGGAGCTCCCTCGGCCTCCAGTTTAAGATTTTAAAGGCAAAACCTGCAATTGTGACATGAAAGGCAGCTGTGGATATCCGCAGCAAGCAAGCAGTGTTTACAGAAGCAGAAAGACAGCAGTTATATGATCACGCATGCAGTTCTCATAAACATTAGGTCAGATACACATTGTATAGGAATTTATGGCTGGTCCAGAGACCAGATTACTCTAGGAATTTATGGCTCATCTAAATGACCAGAGACCAGTTTGCCCAAGATAGTTTAGTTAGCACTTAAAGTATTCTTAGGAATACTTTCATGAGATGGCATAGCTATAATTCAGTGTTCCACTACAGTTTAAGTGCCCCACTTACTGGGTCTATTCTGTTTATTAGTAAAGGAAGGAACCAGTTCTCTGAAGAGGCATATTTTTCCCTGGCTGTCATAGGTGGTTAATTTTCTTTGTTTGCTGGAGGGGATCGTACAGTCCTTGGGGTGATAGCCTCAAGCAGTCCCAGGGATAATCTTTTTGAGTTGCTGGATTCCAACATTAACCTTAATACTCACAGTCATAAATGCCAGAGTCTTCCTGCCTCATTCCCTCCCTCCTCTGTCAGGCATCTTGTCACAGTGTGAGAATAATACACAGGGAACTTTAAAATGCCCTAAAAGCACAAGGCGCTCAGGGTGAGTTTTGATGAGTCTCAAACCAGAATTGATCATCCCCTAATCTGTCCCTACAAGTCTTCTCCACCATACCCAACAAAACTCCATTCAACAGTGGCTCAGACACTGTGACATCATTCTCATTACCTTTCTTTTCCTCTTACCTTTCATTCAGCTCATCATCAAACCTATCCACCCATGATCTACCACCCTGGTTGTCTTCCACCATTGTGCTGGTTGTAATTAGAAAGTTCACTCTCAAAAAACACCAATGGAAAGGGCATAAAGCCAGATACAAAGAAACTAGTTGGTCCTTATTTGAATAATCTGGATGATTATCAATGAGGTCAATATCCAGAGCTATTGATTGATAAGGCTATGGAGTCTGAAGGTATACGAGAAGTGAAGCCTTTTGGGTAAAGAAATCCATTGTGAGCAGGAGCCTACGATGACAACCAGATTTGTAGCCTGGGTCATTTGAAGATGTCAGAGTCATTCACTAGACACTAACAGTGGTCATTTTCCTGTTGCTGGGCTGCAAAGTTCCAGTGGTGATGGAATTCAAAGCTTAAGCCAAACCTCTAAATTCACTCAGTTGGTGGCAGAGACCTGACTTAGACACTGTTGGTCAGTAGCTTCCCATCCATTATAAAAGACCATGATAGAAACATCATCTTCGATGGGGCTTTGTGGCTTATTGCCCCACCTTTAAAAAATCTTTTTTATTTAACTTTATTTTATGTTCCTTGGTGTAAAGGTTCCAGATCCCCTGGAAAAGGAGTTACAAACAATTGTGAGCCATGTGGGTGCTGGGAATCGAACCCGGGTCCTCTGGAAGAGCAGCAAGTGCTCTTAACTGCCGAAGCATCTCTCCAAGCCCCCTCCTCCCACTTCTCACTTCTTAAGAAGGCTTTTCCCCCTGTTTGGTGATGGGGACAGTTAAAAGGACACTTGGCTAATCTGGACAACTTTATAGTCAATGATTACCACAGCCAGAGTCGCTCCACCGGGAAAGCTGGGTAGGAAACGGAGCCCGGGAACAGATCGATGAGAAGCAAGTGGATCTGTCTGAAGCCAAAGGACTACAAGTAGGGCTAGCAACAGACAGTGAACAAATTTAAGAGCGTGAGAAGCAGACATTCTAGAAGGATCTCTGAAAAATCTAAGGAGGAACAAAATGTGAAGATTATTGTCAAAGCAACTCAGTTGGACAAAAGTACTTTATAGAGCAATGGCTTTCCCTTTTTGGAATGGAGGCAGTAGCATAGCATGCCAATAATGGGGGGTAGAG
Source organism: Sigmodon hispidus (assembly GCA_004025045.1). NCBI lineage: Eukaryota > Metazoa > Chordata > Mammalia > Rodentia > Cricetidae > Sigmodon > Sigmodon hispidus. Next base: position 5,564 of record PVIH01012727.1, on the reverse strand, counting down.
TTTTAAAACATGCACTGTAAGGAGGTAAATAATTGCATTCATATACTTAAAAACCTTTATTAAGCTCTTATATGCTTATGAAATAGGAAGTAGTAATACATGATTATCACATGAATGAATGAGCAGACAATTATAGGCGAGTGCAGCTGGAGGTGGCTTTTAATGTAATGAAGTGTTATGCCTAATTATAGGAATGCTATGTGTGTAAAATTTTAATCATGATGCTGAAGATGGCGCTTGGAATTAAGCATGCACTCTTTGATTTTAAGAGTGGATTTGAAATTGCTGACTTTTGTGACCTTCAATTGACCCTTCTATGAGTTTCTCCTTTTTTATAGAATAAAGTCTCATATTTTATCCATGTATCTGAATGTTCAAACTTCTGTCCCCCTCCTGACACCTCCTGGTCGGTCTCAGTCTCTCTTCTCCCCCCCCATCCCCTCCCCATAAAGGGCAAGAGGTCCCGAGAGATGGATTAGTTCAGCATCCACTCCAGGCAAGTCCGAATTCCTCATCCCAATGTCAAGGTTAGGTGTTCCTCTGGAGGGAATGGGCTCCAAGGTACCGGTCCAAGGTTCTTCAGATCAAAAGCTGTTCAGTGGTTATGGTTTGTAGCTTGGGTGTTCTTTGCTTTTTGTTTAAAATCCACTAATGAGTGAGTACATCCCCTGCTTCTCTTTCTGGGTTTGTGATACCTCTCTCAAGAGGATATTCTCCATATCCATCCATTTGCCTGCAAATTTTAGGATATCATTTTTTCTTACTGCTGAGTAGCACTCCATTGTGTAGATGTACCACAGTTTGTTAATCCATTCTTCAGTTGAGGGGCATCTAGGTTGTTTCCAGGTTCTTGCTATTACAAATAACACTGCTATGAACATAGTTGAGCTAATGCTTTTAGGGTGCAAATGTATGTCTTTAGGATATATGCCCAATAGTGGTATTGCTGGATCCTTGTGGAGATTGATTCCCAGTTTTCTGAGAAACGTCCATACTGCATTCCAGAGGGGCTGAACAACCTTACACTCCCAACAACAACGGAGAAGTGTTCCCCATGCTCTGCATCCTCTCCAGCATAGGCTGTCATCTGGGTTTTTAATCTTAGCCATTCTGACAGGTATAGGGTGGTATCTCAAAGTTGTTTAGATTTGCATTTCTCTGATGGTTAAAGATGTCGAGCACTTTTTCAAGTGCCTTTCAGCCCTTTGTTTTTTTTTTTTTTTTAACTTTTATTTATTTATTTATTTTCCTTGGTGTTTGCCTGGAACTGGAACTACAGACAGTTGTTAGCTGCCATGTGGGTGCTGGGAATTGAACCCGGGTCCTCTGGAAGAGCAGACGGTGCTCTTAACCGCTGAGCCATCTCTCTAGCCCCCTTTCAGCCCTTTGTAATTCTTCTGCTGAGAATTCCCTTTTTAGTTCTGAACCCCATTTTCATTTGGGTAATTTAGGGCTTTGGGCTCTAGGTTCTTCAGTCTTCTATATATTTTAGAGATCAGTTCCCTCTCACTTGTAGGGTTGGTGAAAATCTTTTCCCATTCTGCAGGCTGTCGTTTTGTCTTGATGACTTAATGTGTCCTTGGCTTTACAGAGGCTTCTCAGTTTCAGGAGGTCCCACTTATTGATTGTTGTTCTTAGTGTCTGTGCCACTGGTGTTATATTTAAGAAGTGGTCACCTGTGCCAATTGGTTGGAGGGTATTTCCCACTTTCTTTTCTATCAAGTTCAGTGTGACTTGTTTTATGTTGAGGTCTTTGATCCATTTGGATTTCAGTTTTGTGCAGGGTGATAGATTTGGATCTATTTGCATTTTTCTACACACTACCGTCTAATTATGCCAACACCATTTACTGAAGATACTATTTTTTTTCCATTGAATATTTTGGGCCTCTTTGTCAAATATCAGGTGCTCATAGGTGGGTGGGTTAATGTCAGGGTCTTTAATTCAGTGCCATTGGTCCACAAGTCTATTCTTATGCCAATACCACACTGTTTTTATTACTGAGGCTCTGTAGTATAACTTGAAGTTGGGGATGGTGATACCTCCTGAAGTTCTTTTGTTGAGCAAAATTGTTTTGACAATCCTGGCTTTTCTGTTATTCCAAATAAAACTGGGTATTGTTCTTTCAAGTCTGTAAAAAACTGTGTTGGGATTTTGATGGGCAGTGCATTGAATCTGTAGATTGCTTTTGGTAGGATTGCCATTTTTACTATGTTGATCCTACTTATCCAGGAACATGGGAGAGCTTTCCATTTTTTGATATCCTTTTCAATTTCTTTCTTCAGTGATTTGAAGTTTTTGTCAAATAGATCAGTTGCTTCTTTGGTTATAGTTACACTGAGGTATTTAATGCCATTTGCAGCTATTATAAAGGGTGATGTTTCCCTTATTTCTTTTTTAGCCCTTTTATCTTTAGTGTATAGGAGGGCTACTGATTCCTTTGAGTTAATCTTGTATTCTGCTACATTTCTGAAGGTGTTTATCAGCTGTAGAAGTTCCCTGGTAGAATTTTGTGGATCACTTATGTATACAATCATATCATCTGCAAATAGAGATAGTTTTACTTCTTTTTCAATTTGTATGCCCTTAATCTCCTTTTTTTCCCTTTTTGCTTTAGCTAAAACTTCAAGAACTATATTGACTAGATAAGGGGAGAGAGGACATCCTTGTCTAGTTCCTGATTTTAGTGGATTTGCTTTGAGTTTTTCTCCATTTAGTTTGATGTTGGCTGTTGGCTTCTTGAAAATTGCCTTTATTATATTTAGGTATTTTCCCTGTATTCCTGACATCTCCAGGATTTTTATCATAAAGGAGTGTTGGATTTTGTCAACGGCTTTTTCAGGATCTAAGGATATGATCATGTGGGTTTATTCCTTCAGTTTGTTTATATGATGGATGATATTTACAGTTTTTCGTATGTTGAACCATCCCTGCATTTTTGGGATGAAGCCAGCTTGATCGTGGTGGATAATTTATATATATATATATATGTATATGTATATATATATATATATTGTTGTATTCAGTTTGCCAGAATTTTGTTGAGAATTTTTGCATCAATATTCATGAGGGAAATTGATCTGTAATTCTCTTTTTTTGTTGTGTCTTTGAATGCCTTGCGTATTAGCATTACTGTGGCCTCATAAAAAGAGTTTGACAATATTCCTTCATTTTCTACTGTATAGAACAGTTTGAGGAGTATTGGTATTAATTCTTCTTTGAATATCTGATAGAATTCCGCACTGAAACCATCTGGGCCTGGGCTTTTTTACTTGGGAGGCTTTTAATGACAGCTTCAATTTCCTTTGGGGTTATAGGTCTGTTTAGGTCTTTAATCTAATTTTCACTTAATTTTGGTAAGTGGTATTTGTCTAGAAAGCTGTCCACTTCTTCTAGGTTTTCCATTTTTGTGGAGTATATATTTTCAAAGTATGACCTGATAATTCTCTGGATTTCCTGGGGGTCTGTTTTTATGTCCCCCTTTTCATTTCTGGTTGTGTTAATTTGAATACTCTCTGCTTTTTGGTTAGTTTGGATAAGGGTTTATCTATCTTGTTGACCTTCTCAGAGAACCAACTCTTTGATTCATTGATTCTTTGTATTGTTCTTTTTGTTTCAATTGTATTGATTTCAGCTCTAAGTTTGATTATTTCCTGCTGTCTATTCCTTCTAGATGAATTTGCTTCTAATTGTTCTAAGGGTCTCAGCTGTGCTGTTAGTTCTCTAGTGTGGGATTTCTCTAGGTTTTTCATATAGGCATCTAGTGCTATGAATTTTCCTCTTAAGACTGCTTTCATTGTGTCCCTTAAGTTTGGGTATGTTGTGGATTCATTTTCATTAAATTCTAGGAAGTCTTTGATTTCTTTCTTAATTTTTTCCTTGGTGGCTCAGATGAGTGATGTTTTGTTTCCATGAGTTGGTAGGCTTTTTGATTTTTTATGTTGTTGAACTCTAACTTCAGACCATGGTTGTCTGATCTGTTGCAAGGGGTTATTTCCATCTTTTTTTTATCTACTGATATTTGCTTTATGACCAATTTGTGGTCAATTTTAGAGAAAGTTCCATGAGGTGCTAAGAAATATGTATATTCCTTTGTGTTTGGATGGAAGCTTCTGTAAATATCTATTAAGTCCATTTGCATCATAACCTCTGTTAGACTCCTTGTTTCTCTGTTGAGTCTTTGTCTAGTTGACCTATCCAAGGGTGAAAGTGGGGTATTGAAGTCTCCCACTATTAGAGTGTGACATTTGATGTGGGGTTTAAGCTTTAGTATTGTTTTTTTTACATATGTAGGTGCCCTTATATTAGGGGCATAAATATTCAGGATTGAGATCTCATCTTGATCAATTTTTCCTGAAATGAATAAGTAATGTCCATCCTGGTCTCTTTTGATTGATTTTAGTTTGAAGTCTACTTTGTTAGATATTAGGATGGCAATACCAGCTTGCTTATTGGGGCCATTTGATTGGAAAATCTTTTCCCAACCCTTTACTCTGAACCTGTGTCTGTCTTTGAAGTTGAGGTGCATTTCTTGTATGCAGCAGATGAACAGCTTCTGTTTTTGTATCCATTGTGTTAGAGTGTGTCTTTTTATAGGTGAATAGAGTCCATTGATATTAAGGGATATTAATGAACACTGATTGTTATTTCCTGTTATTTTTGGTGGTAGCTTATGTGTATTTCCCTTCTTTATGCTTTTCTTCTATTATATTAATGATTGTTTGTGGTTTCATGGGTGTATCTGGGATCCTTAGATTAGAGCTTTCCCACTAGTGCTTTCTGTAAGGCTGGATTTGTGGATAAGTATTTTTTTTTCTTCTTTATTTTGTATTTAACAAAAAAACAGTAACATGAATTTAAAATGAGGAAAAGTTAACAATAACTATAAAGAGGATAAGAATCATAAGCATGGCTTATCAAGGGTGGTAATACAAATAAGATTGCTACACATATATTTACTTTGTGTTCAGCTTTCCATCTGAAATTTTTTTTTCCATCCCTGTATATCCTTATTCAAGGTCCCTTCCCCCTCCCACCACATCTTGTCATTTTTCTTCTCTGCAACTCCCCATCCCTTCCCTGGACAGGGAGCAGACAGTCCTATGGTCCCACTCACCCAATAATGCTTGGATCAGTCTCCACTCCTGGTCAAATCCAGTTTTGTCCACCCTCCCTCAAGAGTGAGTCTAGTGTTCCTATAGTTGGAGTGGGGTTCGAAGGGTCAGTCCAGGGTGTTTCTGATCCCAAGCTGTTCAGTGGTTGTGGTTTGCCGCTTGGGCATGCTTGGCTTTTTTTCTTGTTTGTTTGTTTAGAGACCACTAGTGAGTGAGTACATCCCATGCTTATCTCTCTGAGATTGTGATATCTCGCTCAGGAGGATATTCTCCAAATCCATCCATTTGCCTGCGAATTTTAGGATATAATTTTTTCTTACTGCTGAGTAGTATTCCATTGTGTAGATGTACCACAGTTTGTTAATCCATTCTTCAGTTGAGGGACATCTAGGTTGTTTCCAGGTTCTTGCTATTACAAATAATGCTGCTATGAACATAGTTGAGCTAATA
>PVIH01012726.1:0-62110 GCA_004025045.1 Sigmodon hispidus | reverse complement strand
TTTTTTTTTTTTTTTTTTTTTTTTTTTTTTTTTTTTTTTTTTTTTTTTTTTTTTTTTTTTTTTTTTTTTTTTTTTTAAAACTTTATTTATTTATTTGCCTTGGTGTTTGCCTGGAACTGGAACTACAGACAGTTGTTAGCTGCCATGTGGGTGCTGGGAATCGAACCCGGGTCCTCTGGAAGAGCAGACGGTGCTCTTATCCGCTGAGCCATCTCTCCAGCCCCTACTTTTTATATTTAAAATGCAATCTGTCTCTAAAGAAAAAAAAAATTAAGTGTAAAGTATAGAAATAAAAGCACACTAAGATCTTCTTGCCTGGAAAGGATTTTTAAAAATTACCTCTTTTTTTGTGGTGGAGAGAGTCTCGCTGAAGGCCAAAAATACTTCCCTGGAGTGACAGCTGTTTCCAGTGGAAGGGAGGCAGGTCAGCTTCCTGTTACTCAATGGAAGACCTAGCCAGTTAGCAAAGTTCAATTGCTTCCTTTAGATCACTTGTTGAACTAGGTGCCTAGCCCTGAGAAGGGCAATATCATCCTGAACTCATGCTTTATCATTGATCTCCTCAACTTCCTACCTAAAAGTTTAAATATACCTCAGTGAATATACCTCAGAGTTGCTCAACTCTATCATGACACCTAGCTTAATGAATTGAAAGTGGCAACTACTGTTCTGTCCTGGGGAGCTCTTAAACCCCACCCCTTAGTTCGAGCAAACCTACACACTGCAATCTCTCCACCACACTTTTTCCTATGAATAAAGCCTGACACAAACCGTTGCTGCTAAATGTAATTCAGGAGAATATTATCTGAGTTCTCCTTTGTTTGTTGTTTGTTTGTTTTTTAAATAAAGTAATTTGATAGAGCATATCAAATTGTCCTAAAAGAAAACCACACTCTTCTGAGTAGGCTTTGGCTGAAAGTTTTTACATTTCTATCCCTGAGTGTCAGTGTTCCTATTAATGCTCTAAAATGTCACTAACCTCTATTCTAGGGTCCTGGGAAAGCCTATTTAAAAAGATGATGTAAGCCTTGTATTGTGGGTAAAGTGTGGCTCCAAAAACTTTGAAGAGCGCTTGCGTGTGCCTGCTCGCTCCTTTCTGCTCGTTGGCTGTCTGAAGACAAAATGGGTCACCAGCAGCTCTACTGGAGTCATCCACGCAAGTTCGACCAGGGCTCTCGCTCTTGCCGCGTCTGCTCTAACCACCACGGTCTGATCCGGAAATACGGGCTGAACATGTGCCGTCAGTGCTTCCGGCAGTACGCAAAGGACATAGGCTTCATTAAGTTGGACTAAACTACCCTGAATGGATTATTCATGGCTGTCTACCCAGTGAAACAGATCATGCCTGGCTTTGTACATAAAGAATAAAAAAAGCTGAAGACCTTCAAAAAAAAAAAAGATGATGTAGCTGCCTGTAGTGATGTAAGACTGATCTCAATGCACAGGAGGCAAAGGCAGAAGGATCTCTATGAGCTTAGGACAGCCTAGTCTACATAGTGAGGCCCAGGACAGCCAGAGCTACATAGTGAGACTGTCTCAAAACAAATAAACAAGAAGAAAAAGAAAAAGGTAATCTTTTCAAAATTGCTTTCTCTTAGCAAAAAGTACTTATCAGCATGCTTGAGAAATTCTATTACCTCTATGTGTTTTAAATGAGTTAATTCCTTGTGTGTATTTGTCTCTGTCTCTGTGTTTCTCTCTGTCTCTGTCTCTGTCTGTCTGTCTGTCTGTCTGTCTGTCTCTCTGTCTCTCTCTCTCTCTCTCTCTCTCTCTCTCACACACACACACACACACACACACACACACACACACACACACACACACGAGAGTCAAACAACCTGGGGTCCAGCAGACACAGGCAATCACTCTACCACCGAGTTATGTCCTGAACCCATTTGTTTAAACATCTTAAAATTGAAGATGGAGAAATAGCTCAGTGGTTAACAGCACTGACTGCTCTTGCAGAGGACCCGAGTTTGCCTCCCAGCACCTGCATGGTGCCTTACACCTATCTGTTAACTCCAGTTTTAGAGAGTAAGACCTCTCTCTTAGCCTCTACAGAAACCAGGTGTGCACGTGGTTCGCAGAGATAGCTGCAGGCAAAGCACTCAAACATATAAAATACAGCTAGAAAAATTAAAATAAAATAAAAGGGGCTGGAGAGATGATTCACTGAGAGCTTATGAGCACGTGCTACTCTTACAGAGCACCCAAGTTTGGTTCTTATCATTCACTTAGGGGCAGCTTGAACCATCTCTAACTTCAGTTCCAGGATATCTGACATCTTCTCTTGTCCCCACCCCCAGGCACTAGGGATGCATGTGATGCATACATGTCTGTATATGCAGACAAAACATCCTCATACACACAAAATAAAAATAAACAAATCTGGCCAGGCATGGAGGCACATGCCTCTAATCCCAGCAGAGGCAGCTGGACACCAGCACTACATGAAAAAAACCTTGTCATGAAAAAAAAATAATAATAATAAAATAAACAAATCTTTTTAAAAGTATCTTAAACTTTCTTCAAATTTAGTTACTTGCCAACTAATAAAGCAAAAATAGCAATGGTATGAAGAACCTGAATAATGGAGATTTATTATATTCTCTAAGATTTTATGCCTTGGAATATACTATTAATTAATATGGCGATATAAATAATGTTAGAATTGAAAACATTTTACATTGATATTTTTGGTCTGGTTTATACATTTTTTATATTGAACAACAAAGTAAGTGAACAGTCATCTGTTTGTTTAAAAATTAATGGAAACTGTTTTTTCTTGAGCACTCTTGGTAGAGTGTGGAGGTTCTTGCAGAGAATAGATTTTTTTTTCTAAACTATACAGGGAATAGAATTTAAATTTGCTCTGAAATCATTAAAATATCCTTTAAACTTGAAAGTGCACAACTGGAATAGTATGGAGTAGGATGGCTTGAAGGCACCATTAGCAGAAAGTTTTAATTAATTTTTTTATACAATATATTTTGATAATGCTTTTTCTCCTCTGACTTCTTCCAGATCCCCCCAATTCCCTATCTGCTACCCAATTTTATGTTCTTTCTCTCTCTCTCAAAACAAAAAAGAAGAAACAAATGAAAACAAAATAAACAACAATTAAAAAACCAAAAACACAAAACCAAACATCAAAACAGAGCAGATGTCAACCAAAGACACAAGAAGAACCCTTGGAGACAAATACACACCTCTTATTCCTAGTCAGGCACATCATGGTAATCACCTCCCTTTACAAAGGCCCTCATTTGAGGAGAGATGTGATCACATATTGCTGGCAGCCCAGTTTTCTAGTCATCCCTCCTTTGGCAGACATTAAATGATAGGAAACAGACACGACATTATAAATGAGTGCTGTGCTAGCTGCCGCCAGCGGTCCAGGGAGACCAGCCTTCCTGATAGTCCAGAATCATTTTGATGCAATTTACAAACAGTCCTTCCTGGGAGAAGATGAATTGAAGTTGGTATTCAGCTGCCCAAGATAAGTGACAGAGCCGAGGACAACATCATATTTCTAATGCCTTCATCTTCTCCTTTACTTTCTTTTCTGACATTTGGGCAAAAAGCAGGTGGCTGTTCTGATAAAATATTTTGCAGGTTTTAAATGCACTATTAAACGCTCTCAGCACATCTACCACAACAGGCAATGTCTAAGCTGAGATGAGTTCTTGACATTAGCTGAACCTTAGTCCACACACCTGTTATCCTGGTGGTGCAGTTGTTTGGAAATCCATGCAGGCCACAACAGTTTTCAAGAGTGCATGTAAGGACAATATCAGAGAGCCAGAAGGATAGAAAGGTTTTGCCAAAAGAGTAAAATTGTGGGGGAGGGGTGGAAAGACTTCACTAAAAAATTAAATAAAATGCATCAAAGGACATAGCAATAAGAAAATGGATGAGTCACAGATTCTTGAGCATCTGTGTGTGTGTGTGTGTGTGTGTGTGTGTGTGTGTGTGTGTAAGGTGTACTAATCTCTGTGTGTGTACATGGACATAGACAATTCTTCCTGTCCTCCTCTATCACTCTCCACATTAGTTTATCTTTTATTATCTTTTATTTTTGAAACAAAATCTCCCAGTGCACCTGAGCCTTGCTGTTTTGGCTAGAAATGGCAGCTTGTCCGTCTTCAGGATGCTCCTGTCTCCTTTTCCTCTCTAACATTGAAGTTACAGTCGCACACCGCCGTGCCTGACTTTTACATGGGAACTGAAAAATCCACACTCAGGTCCTCATGTTTGTATACTAAGTGCTTCCACCCTAAGCCATCTCTCCAGAGCCTTATTTCTGAGCATTCTGGAAAGGACTGTGGATCAGCCTTTCAAAGTCAGATACAGGGTTGCATCTATGTTCACGGAACCTATCTTCTAGGCTAGGAATATACTTGGCTCTGCTTAAAAGAGAAAAATGAGCCAAGCTTATCTTGAGTGCTCTGGGTTTCTCCTCTCCAACTGCCTCTTCTTCTCTAGAGCCCAGGGCCCACCAGACCCTTTGTTTTGATGAACTATCCAGGTTAATGCCTCAGAATAATATCCTGTCTTTCAGCTCTTTCCATCTATTTTTGCCAGACCCCACATCCTTCAAGTTAGTATCCCCAGCTCTGAAGCTTTATTCTTATAGACTAGAAGTTTAGGCTGTGTGTTTCTGTGTGTGTGTCTGTCTGTCTGTCTATGTATGTGTGTGCATGTTTACATGGGTTTAAATATATATATATGTGTGTGTGTGTGTGTGTGTGTGTGTACCTGTGTGTCTGAAATGTAGCTATGTGCCCATACATGTGGAGAAAAGAGGTAAATTTCATCAGGAGTCCTTTACCTTGCTACTGGTCTATAGCCTGGTCAGTCTGACCTGCAAACAAAGACCTGCATGTCTATCTTCAAAGCACTGGGATTACAAGCCAGCATCACCACACCCAGCTTTTCACACGACCTCATGCTTGTGTAGCAAACATTATACTAACTGCGCTATCTCTACAGCTCCAGAGAAGAGACTCTTCTTAAAAGTAGGATTCCTTTCCCAGTAAAGCATATTGGATTAAAAATCACTAGCTCCCCTGCCATCACACACACACACACACACACACACACACACACACACACAGCATGTGACATTCCCCTTCAGGAGTGTGAACAGTGACAGTGCACTGGGATCCCACCCCTGTTCCTCCTGAAAAATGAATGAGCAGATTGAGTATTGTGATGGTTCCATGTGGAGAAGGACTGATGTGGAAGCAGAAACAGAGCCTATGGCTACATGGAATTAATGGGGTAATTTTGTTGAATAATCAATGTATTTTCTTATATTCAGTGTGTTCCAGATTCTTTAAAACAAACAAGATAATTTTTGAAAATGAGATTTCTTTTTAAAAAAAAATTATTTATAAAATAAGGTCTTTTTTATCCATGTGTCATTTTGCTTCCCCTCCCTTCCCTTATCCCAATCCCTCCCAGTCAGCCTTCAGCCTCCCCCCCTCCCCATACCCCATCTCCTCTCCAAATAGGGCAAGAAGTCCCAAGGTGGATCAGCTCAGCTTGGCACATCCATTCCAGGTAAGTCCAATTTCCTCATCCTAATATAAGGACTAGGTTAGGTGTTCCTCTGAAGGAAATGGGCTCAGAGGTGCCAGCCCACACACAGAAACACAATCTGATCCCACCCCTCGAGGCTCCACATACTGCTCATGCCAATAGACAGATACCTACCCTTGAGGGCCTAGCTCCTTCTGATGGTTCCCCAGTGGCTGTTCTTGATTCAGTGAGCTACGCAGAGCCCCAGCCAGCCATCACTGTGGGAATTTTCCTCATAATTCCTATCCCCTTGTTCATACAGACTCTCCTCCCTGCTCTCAGCTGGACCAGGAGCTCAGCCATGGTTCTCTGCCTCCCCTGTATTCATTGTTGGATGTAGGTTCTGTGATGACACGGTAGTTAATCATTTGATTATGGGAGAAGTCCTGTCTAGGCATCCCTTCCACTATTGGTTAGAGACCTAGCCAGGGGCATCCTGTGAGTTCTTGGAGGTTTCCCTAGCACCTGGTATCTTTCCAAAGATACATTGGCTTTCTCTGTTAAGATCTCCATTTCTTTTTTTCTCCCTCTTTGTTTCTCCTCTTGCTCTGCTAACTCCTTCTCTCATGATTTGTTTCCACCTCTTCTTGGTTGCAGCCCCTTATGCTCCCAATTTGCAAGGAGATCTTTTCTATTTTCTCTTCCTAGGGGGATCCCTGGATGTCTCTCTTACGTTCCTTCAGATCCCAAGCTGTTCAGTGGTTGTAGTTTGCAGCTTGAGTATTCTTTGCTTTTTGTCTAAAGTCCACTTATGAGTGAGTACATCCCATGACTATCTTTCTGGGCTTGTGATACCTCGATCAGGAGGATATTCTCCAAATCCATTCATTTGCCAGCAAATTTTAGCATGTCATTTTTTTTTTTTTCTGCTGAGTAGTACTCCATTGTGTAGATGTATCACAGTTTGTTGATTTATTCTTCAGTTCAGGGGCATCTAAACTGGTTCCAGGTTCTTACTATTATGAATAATGATGCTATGAACATAGTTGAGCTAATGCCTTTGGGGTGTGAATGTGCATCCTTTAGGTATATGCCCAATAGTGGTATTGCTGGATCCTTGGGGAGATTGATTTCCAGTTTTCAGAGGAACCACAATACTGCATTCCAGAGTGGCTGTACATGTTTATACTCTCACCAATAATGGAGGAGTGTTCCCCTTGCTCCGAATCCTGTCCAGCATAGGCTGTCTGTAGCACCAGCGCTACCAGCTAAGTACTGTATCCCCTCGGCTGAGGATTAAACAGAGACAAGACAAGCAGGTCATTCGTGTGTCAAGAAAGTGCCATTTATTAGGAAGCAACACAGGGTTTTAATAAGTAGAGCAAGCCTCCTAGCAAGTACGGTGAGAGATCCCCAGCATCAAAGGTCAGGTTCTGAGACCATAACTTGTTTACTTGAGACACCAGGTACACGGAACAAGGGTTCTTCCTGGAACATGTTATGTAAGGTAAGCAGGTCAGCAGTTCAATAACCCTCATAGGGATTTAGAACCGAACAGGTCCCCCTATTTATTTTAAAATGAGTTTCTGTCTTAGGTTTCCAGGACATCAGCAAGACTCCTTACCCATCTTTGGGAAGAACCTGCCCAGGTCCTACAGATTCCTGACTTAGGTTGAGGTATGCCCCCTGGCTATTACTTGTCTCTGAATACTCATTTGTTATACAGACTCAGCCACACCTGAGCTGTGGAGTTGTCTGCTGCCATGAATAATATTATTTGTTTAGTTTGAAATTGGCGCTGGGCTTGCACTCTGTGCTTGCAGCACAAGAACATTAACAGTATTCCAGAACCTCCCAAAGCCAGTAGGCTAAGAGCCATAGACCCACTATATTCTTTTTTTTTTTTAAAAAAAAAAAAAACTTTATTTATTTATTTAATTATTTGCCTTGGTGTTTGCCTGGAACTGGAACTACAGACAGTTGTTAGCTGCCATGTGGGTGCTGGGAAACGAACCCGGGTCCTCTGGAAGAGCAGAGGGTGCTCTTAACCGCTGAGCCATCTCTCCAGCCCCCACTATATTCTTTAATGAAATGACCTGCTAATTGTATGCCCTTCTATAGGGCATCTCCAGAAGTGGTCGGCACTCGTGTCTCATTAATTTTAATAATATCTATAGCCAATTGATAAGTAAAATTGGTAAAATCCATATTCCATGGCCCTTCAAATAAGTATTTAATTTATGAACATCTAAGGAAGTTTTTTTAACCTTAGCAGGAATAACACAAATGTGGGAAAAAAACTGGGGCACAAGAAGCCATATGCAGATCCCAAAGCATATCTATCTGCTCTTGTAAAAGTGCAGTTTGCTGATTCAAATTTAAAATTCCTAATTGTATCAAGGAATTTAAATTATTCTGAGTGCTAAGAGCTGTGGCCACTTTTCCTGCAAGGATATCAACTGTGTTTGCTGTTGCCACAGACTGGGAAAAGGCAATTTCAGACACCGTAGCAGCAGTGGCTGCCACGGCTACGGCTGTAACAATGGCAGCTGTAATGCCAAAATCCCTCTTCTGTTGGCTGAGAATCATCAAATTGCTCCCATCATGAGATACTTGCATGGGGACCACACCAGGTACTCGAACAATCAGGGCCTATTTTTCATTTCTCCTGCAGGACTTTAGGTTGCAGTTCTGTAAAGAGCAATTCAAAATTCCTCGGGATTCCCCTTGGGGAATTGGGCACAGTGGGGAAATCAAGGATTCATTCTTGCTATTCTTAACATTTTTAAAGCTAAGGGATTCCTCAAAAGTCCAAGAAGCTGTGGCTATTACAGAAAACCATGCTCAAAAACAAGGGTACCACTCTATATTGAAAAGGATTCTGAAAATGAAATGGTTCTGGCTTTACGGTGGAATTAACTAAGGGTGGCCTATGACCATACCACCAAACATCATTCTGCCCCTTTAACTTCCAGGGCTGCTGGTACACACATCCACCCCAAAGGAGGGGCAGTGTCCAGTCAAAGGTCACAGGTCCTGGCCAGCAGTGGAACCCAGGCGTGCAGGTTGAGATGGAAAGGTTACATTATTACTTGCTTTATTAATGGGTCCCCAAACATTAGAATGTGGGGTCTGATGTGAGGTTTAAGCTTCTTTTACATATGTAAGTTGCCTTGTGTTGGGGGTGTAAATATTCAGGATTAAGCCTTTATCTTGGCTGATTTTTCCTGAGATAAATAGGGAATGTCCATCCTGGTCTCTTTTGATTAATTTTAGTTTGAAGTCTATTTTGTTAGATGTTAGGATGCCTACACCAGCTTGTTTCTTAGGACCATTTGATTGGAATGGTTGTCTTTTCACAACCCTTTACTCTTAGCCTGTGTCTGTCTTTGAAGTTGAGGTGTGTCTCTTGTATGCAGCAGAGGAATGGATTCTTTGTTTCCAACATGTTAGGGTGTGTCTTTTTATAGGTGAATTGAGTCCATTGATATTAAGAGATATTAATGACCAATGATTGTTGTTTTTATTTTGGAGGTAGCATGTGTGTATTTCCCTTCTTTGGGCTTTTCTTCTGTAGGATTATCAGTTGTTTGTGGTTTAATGGGTGTATCCAGTTTTCTTAGGTTGGAGTTTTCCCTCTAGTGCTTTTTGTAGGGCTGGATTTGTGGATAGGTATTGTTTAAATTTGGTTTTGTCATAAAATATTTTTTAACTCCATCTATGTTGATTGATAGTTTTGCTGGATATGATAGTCTGAGTTGACAGCCATGGTCTTTTAGTGTCTGTATAACATATGACGAGGACCTTCTTGTTTTCACTGAATAGTCTGGTTTTATTCTGATGAGTTTGCCTTTATAGGTAATTTGGCCTTTTTCCTTTGCAGCTCTTAGTATTTTTTCTCTATTCTGTGGGTTTAATGGCTTGATTATTATGTGTCAGGCAGACTTTTTTGTGGGTCTAGTCTATTTGGTGTTCTGTAAGCTTCTTTTATCTTTATTGGCATTTCCTTCTTTAGGTTGGGAAAATTTTCTTTTGTTGAATATATTTTCTGTACTTTTGAGCTGGTATTCTTCTCCTTTGATTTTGATTATTCTCAGATTTGGCCTGTTCGTGGTATCCCAGATTTCCTGGACATTTTTTGTTAATGACTTTTTTGGTTTTAGTGTTTTCTTTAGCTGACATATTTATTTCCACTATTGAATCTTCCGCTCCAGAAATTCTGTCTTCCATGTCTTGGATTCTGTTGGTTATGCTTGAATCTGTAGTTCCAGTTCATTTTTTAAGATTTTCTAGTTCCATCTTTGTCTGTTTTTGTGCCTTCTTTATTGCTTCTATTTTAATTTTAAATTCCCAGAATGTTTCTTTCACCTGTTGGTTTTCTTTTTCTTGGTTTTCTCTATTTTGTTTCAGTGATTTGTTCATCTCTTCTAATTTCTATTTCTTTAAAGTAGTTTTTATATCCTTTTTTAAGGCTTCTATTATCTTCATAAAATTGTTTTTAAGGTTGTTTCCTCTTCATTGATATGCTCAGGTCTTGATGTTATCGAACTACCAGCTTCATCTAGTGGTGACTTGTTGATCTTTATATATATTCTTGCACTCATGTCTGCCCATTACTTCCTTGGTTTACTCTTAGTGAGCTCTGGGTTAGCTTTTAATCTGTTGTGGGCCCAGTGTGTGTGTGTGTGTGTGTGTGTGTGTGTGTGTGTGTGTATGTGTTCAGTAATTGTAGGGGATGCTCTTAGTCGGCTCCT
This sequence comes from Sigmodon hispidus, assembly GCA_004025045.1. Taxonomy (NCBI): domain Eukaryota; kingdom Metazoa; phylum Chordata; class Mammalia; order Rodentia; family Cricetidae; genus Sigmodon; species Sigmodon hispidus. The sequence continues at coordinate 51,833 of PVIH01012726.1, read as the reverse complement.
AGTTGGCTGTAGACCAAGGAACTGTGTTTATTTTGTTGTCACAGGGGTAGTTCTTAGTCAGCTCTTAGTTGCTCTTAGTTGGCTCTTAGTCAGTTCTTAGTCAGTTGTATATTGGGAAGCTTTGGGTAGTCTAGTTGTTGAAGTATGATGATGCAGCCTGTGGTTTGGGCAAGGTTTGGCCCATGGGATATCCCTCCCATTGTGTTTTTCTGGGGATTGGGCTTGGGGGTGCTCTTTCAGCTTTCTTTGGTTTACAGTGGAGCTGGGTGTGGTTAGGGTGTTGGGGGTTATGTCCCGAAGCTGGACTTTGGTAAACAGCAATGTCTCCACTTGGCTTGGGGACGGGGTAGCACTCACCTCTCAGTCAGCTGTATATCAGGAGGTTTGGGTGGTCCAGTTGTTTAAAAATGAGATTTCAAAGCTAGGAATTAGGACACTTCTTGCAATACTTCGAAGCATTCTTTCTAATTAGTAAGAGGCAGTCTGGGACTGGAGCAGCACAGTTTATGCTTAGCAACCCCCAGCATAGAGATGGTGTTGGAGAGGAGGGAAGGAAGAAAAAACAGTCAAATGTCCACTTTCTCACACAGACTCAGATCTATGAATTTTCACATTGGCTATGGACTCATACGATTGTCTACATTCTTTAAAGTAAATAAATTTCTCAACCCATAGCCAAGATGCCACAGAAATGGGGCTGACGTAATAATAGTATGACTTTGAGGTCTTCTTTGCTCATGATACTCTGAGTGTTCAGTCTATTTCCTATTGCCCACATACCAACATGTAGTAGCTACCTCTCCAGCATCATGTCTGCCTACATGCTGCCAATTCCCACCACAATGATAATGGACTAAATCTCTGAACTGTTAGCAAGCTATCACAATTAAATGTTTTACTTTATAAAAGTTGCCATGGTCATGTTGTCTCTTCACAGCAATAGAAATTCTGACTAAGATAGAAGTTAATGTCAGGGGGGCTGGAGAGATGGCTCAGCGGTTAAGAGCACCGTCTGCTCTTCCAGAGGACCCGGGTTCAATTCCCAGCACCCACATGGCAGCTAACAATTGTCTGTAGTTTGAAAAAAAAAAAAAGTCAGCATCTTTATATAAAAGTGGCTTGAAGTTACCTTAAAGGAAGTCCACTGAGGAGTTCAGACCCTTTGATCCATGTTCTTGTCAATAAAAGAATTTATAGATGGATATACATGTAAATTTTATTTGGAGGAGAAATGTTTGAGAAAGCAAATGCATCCACATTGGGGAGAAGTGCAGAGGACCTGGAGAAGGAGGAAATCCCTAGGGTAATTGTCTCATTACTTCTGATGAGGAAGAGGAAGTTGGATCCTTTGATTAATCATATTTTGTGACAATTGCGGTCACAATGACATGTTACGTGACCACAACTTGGGTGCATTTGTATTGCTGACTTCAGGTTCTGGGCCACATGCAATGGGGCAGATTTTCCCTTAGATTTCAGCTTATGTCAGTTGAATACCATGGCAGAAGCAGTTCCATGGTGGGATGGGCTTAGGGGAGTGCAGCTGGTAGTAATTTAAAGACCTACCTAAGGGGAGAGCAATTCTTCTCTTTTCTGATAGGATGTGAAGAATATTGAAAAATAATGAAGGGATACAGGGTGAAAGAGTTTCTAATGTCCCTCGTTCCTGACTCCCTCTTTTTAGTCCCTTCAGAAACTAAGATAATAATTACATATTTTATCTTACTTTGGTCTTTCCATTTCTAAACTTCATTATGATCTAACTGAAGTGTTACAATGTTTCATAACAACCAAATATCCAAATATTTTCTAGAAAAGAACACAATTTACCAAGCAACATTAACCAACAAATGGAGACTACTTTGCTTTCAAATATTAGTGGATATTTGGAGCTGGGCTGGGCTAGCTGTGTTCTTTCAATTTTTGCCTTATTTTGTTCAAAGCTAGTGGAAGTAAACTCAAGAATGCATGAGATGCTGGAATAGCAGAATGAGGTAGGTGCAGAGCAGGTCATACAATCTGGGAGAACATCCCAGTGTCCACCCCAGAGTAAGAGGATAAGGGCTGTGAGTGAGATAAATCATTAGTTTTCCAAGCTACCTAAACATTTGACTGGGATTTATGAAATTTAAGACTTTTCTTTATGCTTAGTTTGTGGGTTTTAAATGATAGTTTATTATTTCTTTTTGATTTGTTTCTTTCCCTTAAATCTTATATATTTGAAATTCCTTCAGATTAAAATTACTTTGGTTTTTTTGTTTGTTTGTTTGTTTGTTTGTTTGAGACAGGGTTTCTCTGTGTGGCAGCCCTGGCTGTCCTACCAGGCTGGCTTGGAACTCACAGAGATCCACTTGCCTCTGCCTCCCAAGTGCTGGGATTAAAGACATGAGCCACCACTGCCTGGCTAAGAAAAACATCTTTGAGACAGATTTTGGAATGGAAATTTGAAAGATTGATGGTTATCTCATGTGGAAACTGTATACAGAAGGATAATGGAAACATGTTCATGGATGTGTTTTGTATCATTGTCAGAGCAAGAGAGCCTTAGTCTGCATAGTTGATACCATAGCTTATGGCACACTTCCTAAACTAGGGTTGCCAAAAAAGTCATGTGACTTAGTGCAATGACTCCACCCCTTTATGAGTGCCAAACCAGGGAATGAGTGGGAACAGATTTATTATTTTGAGTAAGTAAAGAAAACACATAGTCATCAAAGTAGTGTTCCAAGCAAAAGAGAAAGAAACTTTAGGTGGGGAGTTCATAAAAACCCATTGCAGGAAAGACTCATCCTCACATGTAGCAGAAGACACATTCCTGAGCATGCTCAATGTGCATTCATAATCACATGCCACATGGAGGCTGATGCTGCTGGCAGAATCTTCAGCATTATAGTGAACAAAGTGTACTCATGAAGCCTAAGAAGAATGTTAGAGTGACTTACTTGGTGGTTTTTGCTTGTTTCTCACAATTATCCTTGAAACTAAAACAAATGTAACCAAAGCAAAACAATTTGACCACAAATTAATAATTCCTCAAAGGAACAGTCTTTCTCTTAATTGTAGGAGTGTGCCTTTATAGGTGCCCAGCTAGTGGTTGAAAGGTCTATTTGTGACTTTTGACAAATATAAAGTGAAATGTGAAGAATTCCTTCCAATTCATTCATTAATTATTAAGGGATAAAAAAAGGTATTAAAACAAGTTGAAAAAATAATAAAAACATAAAAGTTATTTAAAATGATGGCATAAACTTAATATTGAATATGCCAGTTAATATTCAAGTAAGCCAATACAATCTAATGTTTTAGAATCAAAATTTTTAAACGGTAGCGATCAATTTTGATTCTCTCAGATAAAATTTATTTGCATTTTTATGGAAAAGAATCATTTATTTTTATAGGACCATCAATGTATTAATTGATGTCAGTTTTCTCTGCTATCTCTTTGGATTCTAAGCAGCTAGGTAAAGGACATTACTATCAGTCTGTCTATCTCACTTAACCTCCTGATGGCTTTTAGATGAAATTCCTACAGTGGCAATTCTAGTCTGCATTATTGTAAAGAACCTCTGAAGCCTACGGGAGGAATTTCCCTGATCCATCCAACCAGGGTATTTCTTGCACACATTGACTCATGACTTCTGTTCTATAACTATAAAAGTCTACATCCTGCATAGTGATGCTTGAATTCAGGATAACTTGAATAGGTGTCCCCTGGGTCATAATCTTTCAGGTCATTCATATTTGGCTCAAAATAAACTTCCTTATTTCCTCAAAGCATAGTTGGTATATTTTATCTTAACAAAATTAAAACCACAGAAGGCGCTGAGGCATCTACTGGTATAGCACCTACTTAGCCTTTGACCCCACTGTTCAACTTAGAACACCAATAATAAAAGAATAAGAGGTAAAATAAAATAAAAAATAAGAGGCCTACTTTATCTAATCCTTCCTGTTAAAGATAAGAGAGAGGATTTCCCTTCAGGCCTTTTCCTTAGAAAACTTTTGATGGTATTTAAACTCTTGATATGTATGTAAATCCTTTTGAAAACTAGATAAACCTTTGTCAGATTTAAGGCCAGGGAATGCCTGTCTCTAGGTACTTAAGAGCCATCAACCCAAAGCAGGGAGTCTATCTGGAAGTTTCTGTTGCAAGGTCTGGGCACAGCTTTGGTCAGCATCTTGAACTAAGATCCAAAACTACCTCTTATAAATATGAGAAGCTTTCAGCCTTTGAATAAGGCCAGTAAAGTACCACTATATTACCACATGAAGTTAGGATGAGCCCCATGAGTGACAGGTATCAAGTCCTTTCACGTGAAGACTTACTCATCTTGGAAACCTATATGTGATGTGCTTATCTGCTTGGTTATATAAAAGAATAAGATTTCTTTCTGTCTTTACAAATGCTTGGTAGGTTGCCTACAATGTAATGTGTACCTGGATCACATTTTGGCTTAGTGGCTATTCATTAATAAAACTATTTTCTTTCCCTTCTATATGGATGAAAAAAATTTTCTTTTGGCAGGAAATTTTGTTTCTAGTTTCCCCTGCAGTGGGCAACTTTGGGTAAGTTACTTTTAATTGTCAAATTAAGCATCACTGGCTTCGTCTATAAAATAAGAAGCCTAATAATACTATTCATAAACTCACTGTGAAAATTCTCCAAGCTCACAAAAGACCTAAAACAATACATAATTTGTGTGAAGAACTCAGTCAGCACTATTATCACACACACACATACACACACACACAAAATCACAATTTCTAGTTCTGATGCTCTGTTGGGTAGCAATTTTCTCGGAGATAAAATGTTTCATCTCATTTAGACTCATGCTAAAAGTTATTCTCAGATAAGCTGCGGTGCACAGAAGAAGCTCACACCAAAGGAGCTGCCTGGAAAATACTCAAACCTTTTGAGCTGCTTGCAAGTCACACAATGATGTCCAGGGTTCCATATATCACAAGCCATCACCCATGGCTGCATGAACTCTTGGTGATTCAGCTGCCTGAGGCATCCCTGCCCCTTTTGAGTAACACCTTACCCGTAAGATGTCCCATAAGAGATCTTAATAAACTTATTAATTCACCAAGAAGAACTCCGGTGGTGTCATTACTTTGGACTATCATTGGTTCCCTACCTGGGATGGGTAGATGTTTGTTCACACCTTCCCAGAAATAGTGTCACAAAACATGTTCATAGAGAAAAATGTATCTATACCCCAAAATAGTATCCTGGGGGCTGGAGAGGTGGTTTGCAGTTATGGACTTGCAGTTCTTGCAGGGGACCCAGACTCAATTTCCAGCAGCTCTGTGGATGCTCACAACCATCTATAACTTCAATTCCAGAAATCCAATATCCTCTTCTGATTTCTGAGGTTACCAGACACACATGTGATGAATATACATACACATGGGCAAAGTCTACAGACACATAAAATTTTTTTTTAAAAAAAGTAAGTATCTCAGTTCCTATATAGTTGTAGATGAATGTGTAGACTTTGATAAGTTAGAAATTAAATGTCACTAATACTGAGCTTTGCTGCATTGCAGAGTAGCTATCTATGTTAGGGTTGTGGGAAGTTCTATACACAACATTTTTTACATATCCTGTACCTTTACTTTTAGTTATAGATTTTTAGAATGCAAGGACAGTTTCTATTTTCATTTGTCATTTCAAACTCATCCAGTAATTCAGAATGTTCCCTGGCTCTCAGCTCTCCCTCCTGGTTGCATATAGAATCTACATTTAGCCGTTTTTGTTTCAGTGACATCTTCAGAATTCTAGCCTCGTGGTTTATTTTTAGAGGGATGGGGTGGGGAAGAATAGCAATTCCATTCCATTATGACTATTTTAATCTCTTCTCAAACTGATTATTTTTAATTTATTAAATAGAAATCAAGGTATGCAGTTTTACTTATAATGAAATAACAATTTTTATAATAAATTATGCTTTGGGTTATATGGAAAATTCTAAAGCAATATAGTATATTGGCTGCAAACATATGCAACAAAGCTGGTACCAACATGAAGGTTATTTCAGAAGTTGCAGGTAGGTCATCGTTAGGGCTGAGTTCAGTTAACTGGAGGCACACCCTGAACAAACAGCTCAAACAGGGCCACAGGAGAAGTGCTGGAGTGGAATCACATTTTAGAGCCTATTATGTCTTGATTAAGACTTCCCTGGATATTCCTTTTTAAAGGAATTTAAGGGATTAAAAATGGCTTCACAAATCACTTTTTAATCTGGTAAAGGAAGCAGGGAATGAAAAACACCTCACTGTCATCTTAAGTGCAAGGCAAGTTGTAAATAAAGAAAACAAATTAGAGGCTGGTTCACACCTCATCAGCTACCTAACAGCCTGTTGCCAGTTAATTACATACCTTTAAAATGCATGTACAAGAGAAATTATTCAGAAATCAGTTTCGCTAAAAGGGAGGGGAGCAGACAGCTAAGGTGTCAGCAAAGGTAGCATTTAACTATTTAGATGTTGTGATCAGCCAAGAAGATGGGAGGATATTTTCTCAGGATGATTGGTTTAGGAAGTGCCACCTAATAGGACTCTAGTCTCAAGGGTATCTGCATCAGTGATTCACTCCAGGCAGATAAATATGTGTTGAGGATGTCCTCGGAGGTAGAATCTCCAGTAATCTTAGTGACCTATTCCAGTGTTCTCACTCTGGCTTACATGTACAGATTGAGTTTAAGTGCAGGTCTTAACCCAAAGTAATTTACAGGACAAACTGAACACCATAGCTTTTGGGAGTTAGAACAACTTCCTTGTGTTTTTGGTTTTTGTTATTGTTGAATCTGCAGAATACCTACAGGCAGAATTAGCTTCAGGCTAAGTGGAAAGCTGTTGGAAATTATATATATTAAACAGCGAATGAATTTGAATCTGCGAATAACTGTAACATTATCTAGTCTATGTACACAATCTCAAGGAGAAATTTTTGTTAGGAACCAAATATTTGTATCTGTCCCAAAATCTATCTACTGAAATCCCAAATCCATTTTATATGAAGGTATGAGGAGGTGTGACTTGAGGAAGTCAATAGGATGGAGCCCTTAGGAAAGAGACCTGTGACCTTATCAACAGGCGTCAGGCTGGAGAGATGGCTCTACTGATTCTGTTCCTTGAACCCACATTTCAGGGCTCCCAACTGCATGTCACTCCAGCTCCAGGGCATCTGAGTCCTCTGACCTCCTCCACATGTACTCATGCACCCCCACTCACACACATACACATAATTTATAAATTTTCAATTTAAAATACCTGAGGGAATTCCTCAGGTGAGACCACAGAAGTCAGAAAAACAGATGGAAATGTGTACCTGTTTCAGTAACAGCATAGGGAATTTTAACTATATCAACCTGAACAGGCTAAAGTGGGTGTGTATGTGGATTTATACATTTTGTTTCTATAGGATTATTTTGAATATATAAAAGTCTCCAGAGTATAGATTTTAAATCCTGAAAGTTTTGTGAAAATGTTCTCTAAGATATCAGTGTGCACACGGCATGGGCTCTCTGGGTAAGCCGTAGTTAGTCATTTTCTCAGCCAGCGCTGTAGATTACCCTTCCTTAGACCTTGGTAGTCATTACCTACCTCATGGCTTGCTTAGAAGCATGACTGACAGAAATAATTTTAGTGCACTAGACCAGGGGTAATGTAGATTGAGAGCAAAGTTCTAAAAATATTATGTTGAATGTCTACCAAAACCTCTGCTGAAATTATTTTGTTTTTAAAATGAAAGTGTATGTCATTTCAAATCAGTTAGCGCCACAATAATATATTAATTGATACACTACATAAATTTATTTGAGTTATTAATTTTATTTGAGTTATATTCACTTACAAATTGTGGTAGTTTGAACAAGAGTGGCCCCCATAACCTTGTATATGTGAAGGCTTAGTGACCAGGGAGTGGAACTGTTTGGCAGGATTAGAAGGATTAGGAGGCGGGACTTTGTGGAAGGAAGAAGGAAGGCTTTGAGATTTCAAAAGCTCATACCAGACTAGTCTCCCTCTGCCTACAGATTAAAATGTAGCTCTCAACTGCTTTTCCTGAGCCATGCCTGCTAATCCTGTTGTCATGTTCCCCGCCATGGTGGTAATGATAAACTAAACTTCTGAAATTGTAAACCAGCCCCCAATTAAATGCTCTTTAAAAAATAAGAGTTGCCTTAGTAATGATGTCTCTTCACAGGAGTAAAACAGTGACTAAGACATAAGTGATTATTTATGTGCTAGGCATTAATGTGTCTAGCATTAATTCACTATCCAGTTCAATGGATACTTAATTAAAAGATATCTGGTCACTTCCAAAGAAATGTGTCTTAGTAGTGACATACACCTGTAATCTCAGCTACTTGGAAGGCTAAGACAGGAATATGACCTGAGAGAAGAAGCTTCAGGCCAGCTGAGCAACATAGCAAGACCTAATATCCCATCCAAAAAAAATATTTTTCTATTTTCTTCAATGTCTATCATCAAGGTTTTATAATTTTAATTGTAGGGATCTTTCACCTCTTTATTTTTATTCACAAATACTATATTTTTATAATCATTGTAAATGAGATTGATTTCTTGATTTACTTTTTAGATACTATGCTATTAAGATATAGCAACACTACTGAACAAAGACTAAAACCGAAAACAAAATAATATATGAATGCACACCCATATATTTACTGTCGCACTGTTTACACAAAGATTGAGTTCTATTAGCCAGCTAGTTAGACAAATGGCATAACTGACATTTCACGTGTGTGTGTGTGTGTGTGTGTGTGTGTGTATATGTGTGCTATTAAATCCTTCTCTGGGTATTGTTCATATATAGAGAATATTTAAAATTATAGAGATATAAAATCTTATATATTATAAAAACACATTTAATTTTAATTTATAACATACTTAATTTTATATATCATACATATTCAATATGTAATTAATATTAATTAACATATATAACATATAATCATATATAATACTATATATTATATTATGTATATGGGTGTTTTGTCTTGCATGAATATCTGTGTCACATATATGCAATTTCCAGAGGCCACAAGAGGACATTAGATCCTCTGAAACTGGAGTTACAGACATTTGTGAGGCATCATGTGCGTAGTCAAGATCAAACCCTGGTCCTCTGTAAGTATAGCCAGAGTTCTTAACCCATGAATCATCTCTCTATCAAAAATTTATAAAAAATCTTTGTAGAGATTAATAAAGAAAACTCTCCATCATGCGTAGCTTAAATTGAGATATTAGTCTACATTTCCTGCCTCTACTGACCACCTAGCTGTCTTTGTGCACTGAAGGCAAAAGTTCTTCCATGAATAAGTATAATAGCTGGAAAGGTTCTGTATTAATTTAGAAACATTAGAATCTCTTATGGATATAATTAATTCTACTACTGTATTTTGTATGTTATAAAATTAGCACAAAGATTAAAGTAATAATCTGGAGTAGAAGACTTCCATATTCTCATCTCTACATATATACACACCTACATATGTGTGTGAATATATATGTGTGTATTTATAGTGAGTATATAGGTATGTGTGCTTGAATAGTATATATATATATATATATATATATATATACTCTATGTTGTGAAAGATCACTGTACTGTGGTAAATTTAGGATGCCCTCATGCTTTCTGCTATAAAAATTTTTGAAATTTGTACAATTCACTCATTGAAGGGAAACTTCAGATTTAAAGGGCACTTGTATTTAAATCAAGTAGGGGTGTGCCACCTTCTGGCTTGTGCTGGACAGATGAGAAAAAAAATCACTTTTGTTTGTTTGTGTTTTAAATCTGTGAATATGACGGTATTAAAGATTAACCCCTTATTTGCTGGCTTTGGGACACTGAAGCTCTTTTGCCTGCCGTCCTTTACCAGCACCTTTATTTAGTCCTATCCCCTGCACCTGTCCCTTCGGACCAGTCAACCGCTGACATTTTGTTTTGTAGTGTTTAAATAGTCAAGTGAAGCACACCTAAAACCTGTGCACTTCAGTATGGTGATTCACTGTATATTTAATAAAATCAGCCTGAAATATCAGTGAACAGAATCAGCACAGTAAAGCCATAAAGGTCAGAGAGTGGTGACCCACACCTTTAATCCCATCACTCAGGAGAGAGATATCTTCCTGGATTTCTGTGAGTTCAAGGCCTAAGGGCCAAACAGTAGTAGCTCAAACCTTTCATTTTAACTCTGGGATTATGATGCAGAGTTGAAGCAGGAAGTGAAAGTAGCTGGAGAAGATATTTAAAGCAGGGGGAGGCAGAGATTCAGGCATTCTGTGGGAGCGACCAGCCCAGCATTTACCGGGGTCGGCCTGACAAGTTGGCTGGATGAGAATTTACTGTGATCTGTTTCCTCTCTCTGATATTCCAGCTTCACCCTAATATCTGGCTCTAGGTTTTCATCATATACTAACTAGAATTTGTGCAATACTTCATATCTCTCATCTAATGATTATTAAAAGATAATGTCTAGGAGAGAGAGTAAAACATGACTTTCCCCTAGATGAAAAAAAGGTTTTATTTTCAGCATATTTTATATTCCACATGTAAAATTTGTATAAAGGAATGAATTTTTCTTTCTGTTTGCTTGTTTGTTATTGTTACTGTTTCTCCAAGACAGGGTTTTTCTTTGTGACTCTGGCTGTCCTGGAACTTGCTCTGTCAACCAGGCTGTCCTTGAATTTATAGAGATCTGCCTGTCTCCACTTCCTGGGTGCTATAGTTAAAGGTACACACCACTACTGTACAGCTAGAATTAGATTTTTTAATAATTTATTTTAAACACACACACACACACACACACACACACACACACACACACACACACACACACGAATGCCTGTGCCCACGTAGATCAGTGCCCACTTGGAACTGAAGTGACAGTTGGGAGCTGACCCTCATAAGTACTAAGAACTGAACTCAAGCCCTCTGCAAGAACAGTAAACACTATTAACTCCTGAGCCATTTTCTAGCCTCAGGAATGGAATTTTTAACAAGAGGCAACATTTTTCTTTTCTATGAGTGAGAAATTAACTAAATTGAAATCTATCAGACAAGACGGTTGTACAACTGGCCCTGTGAAATCCTGGATTCCAATAATACTGAGGTTCTATGTGCAGGTATAACTGTCCATTGAACCATATTTTCCCTGCAATTCTTAGGTGTCTCCATTTTTATAATCAAGATCATCAAATAAAATTAGTATTAACAGACTTAGCATGATTATTTACAAAGACTATTATAAATGAAGAATATTCATTTCCCATATAATGTTTCTGAAATCTGCATTGCTGGAAGGCTTTATAAAGTATATTAAAGTGGATCTTTGAAGTCTGATTTGTTATCTCAAGGCTAGACAACCAAAAAAGAAACTTATTACCATATTCACCTCCAATTTCTGTAAACGTGGGTAACATTTTTCTTCCCTAGTCCCCTGAATATGCTAAGAATCTTGAGCCTGCCAGGAATGATCTTTTACACTAATTTGAAAGTCTAGAAATCTTGTAAGCCAGGTACTAGGCCAGTGTACCCAACATAAAGTTTAAAATCTCACAAAGATGTGGTCATATTTGATAAAAAATAAGCATTATTCTCAAATATAGCAACTGTAAAATCACATGCAAGAGAATACAATTGAATACCTTCCTCGGGTAATATTAAAATAGCTAGTCAAAAAGTAGATAAAAGAAGTCTTGACTACAGAAGCTAACAGGTCTTATGAGAAATTGTGATCAGTGAGTCTTTGTGAGGTGGGGTGTGCTCAAAACACAGGTAATCAAAAAAAAAAAAAAAAAAAAAAAAAAAAACTTAAAGAGAATCTACTCTTCACCAGACAGTGGTGATACATGCCTTTTCCAGCATGTGGGAGGCAGAGGCAGTCAAATTTGTGAGTTTGAGGCCAGTCTGGTCTAGAGAGTGAGTTCCAGGATAGCCAGGGCTACACAGGGAAACCCTGTCTTGAAAAAACAACCAAACAAAAAATGTTTATCACAATGTACTTGACAAGACACTATCAAGAAAATGCAAACAGGGGCTGCAGAGATGGCTCAGTGGTTACAAAAGCACCTACTGCCCTTGCAGTGGACCTAGCAAGGCAAGCCCAGTTAAATTCCCAGCACCACCCACATCAGGCATGTCATAACTGTCTCTAAGTCCAGCTCCAGGTGATCTGATCTCCTCCTCCTCCTTTTCCTACACACACACACACACACACACACACACACACACAAATGATAATAATAATTATTTTTTAAATAAATAAAAATGAGGCCCAACATGGTGGTGCACACATTTAGTCCCAGCACTCAGGAGGCAGAGGGAGGGAGACAGATTTCTGAGTTTGAAACCAGCCTGGTCTATAGAGCAAGTGCTAGGACAGCCAGGGCTAAACCCAGAAACTCTGTCATAAAAAACAAAGAAAGAAAAAGAAAATGAAACAAAACTAGTAAGCATGTAGTGCTTGCCTGGGAAGTGGGAGGAGGATGACCACGAATTCACAATTAGCTGGCTTCTTAGCCAGTTGGAGGCCAGCCTGAGGCAGGAGATCCTGTCGACTGATCGATAGGTAGCTAGGAAGGTAGACAGATGAAAAAAAAAAATACCAGGCTTTGCCTTTACTGTAAATACTCCATACTGTTGTATAAACCAGTTGTTTCTCAGTCTGTGCTTTGCCCTGAGAGACTCCATTTTGAGGATGGAGGATGACTCTGCGTTTGAGTGGATGCATGAAGCGCTTCCTGAAAAATAAAGGGCCGCCTGATAAACAACTTAATCCCTAAAAGTAGAAAGTAGGCTGTAGCGAGAAATTAAAAACTATATATGTAAACGATCGCGTCGTAAGACTAGAGACGAACAAGGCGTAGTTAACTAGGAAAGATTTTAGAAGTAGACTTTTGAGGAAAAAGACCAAGACAAAAAGTTGTCATTTTTTTTGTGAGAGTTTTTGACCGGGTGTGTAGTTTGGCCCAACTGTGCAAGAGTTTAGACATATAGTGTAGAGATGAAAAATCTTCTTTAAAAAGGCTCCGACACGCTACAACCTTATCTTGTTATTTTTTCTTAAAACCGGCTCTGTTTTATAAGCGATTTTTATAAAATAAACTCTATTTTAAAAAATAAATAAATAAATAACAGTAGGCCACTCTATAAACTTATCAGAGTAAGTCGGTACTATATAAGACATGGTTGTATTAAAATAAAATTAGGAAAATCTGTCCCCAGGACTTACTGGACACATTAGACCCAGGGAAAAGAGTGCATCTGTCTCATCTGGACCCATAAAGAGGAGGACAGTGACAGTCACATGTTTGTCATCTGACCTCTTGCTTTGTTTATGAAAGAACTGACGTGCTGAGATTTCCTAACTAGCCCAGGGGCTTCAGCTCAGCTTGGTTCCTACTGTGGACACGGCCTATTTCATTTGCAAACTGCACATCTGTCCGTCTGCCCATCTGGACCTACCGTGAATCCACCTGCTGTTCACTTGCCTCTGTAGCCTCCACCACATCTTGCTTCTCCGGCTCTACTCTGACCCTGCAGCCTACTCCACAGCAGGGCAGCAGTCTGCAGCAAACTTCCAGCGTGAGCTTATTTCAGACTGCTTTCAGCCCCAGCAGCTCTCGAATTCAGATCTCTGAAGCCTCTTGGTCACTGCTAACATTCCAGAACTCTTAGCAGCCATTCTATAACCTACACATGTACATGTTTAGATGGATGTACTTCTGATGTGTGATTTGAGTACTAATATTAGTAACTATGATTAGAAAAAAAAAAAAGATCCTGTGTTTACACTGGCTGAGACTATCAAGGAAAGTGGAATTGCTTAATAAGAAAATGATGCCAAGAAAACCACCATTCCTTGTGAATGTATTTTCAATAAGTTCTGACATTGTGGAAAATCATAAAGTGTTCATCTGTGGTTCTGACACATTATGCTCACTGCAAGTGTTCTGACCCACGCCCTGGAGTCCTAACCAATAAGCAATAACCTGGCCCATCCGGCATCCTGACATCCAGCTGCATTTAAGAAGACCCCTCTCCTTCATTCTCTTATTCCTTCCTTCTTTTTCCCCTCCTGCCAGAGTTCAAGCTCTTCCCTGGCCCTCCCTCCTCCCTCCTTCTCCCCTTCATTCTAACAAAGTCTCCACGTGAGCACAGCCTGAGAGTCTCTTTCCGAGGCTCTCACATCCACACTGACCACCGCCCGCATGGCATGCCTACTTGCATGGCGATGGGGCCCCATCCTCAAGGTACAACTACTCTCCCGATTTATATCATGACACAACACAAAGAAAAAGACTCACAATATATCAGAATGGGAAAATATGTGTAATTCCTATTAGATTAGAAACTTGTATCTAGGATATATAACATCTTACAATCCAATTATAAAGATAACATATAACCCAGTTAAAAAGTAGTTATCAATTTTGAATAAAAAGTTATTCAAAAAAGATACAGATACAGTTAATAGGCACACTGAAATATATTTGACATTTTAATTAGGATGGCTCATAATCAAAAAAGCATAGAGCAAATGGAAACATCACACTCTGATGATAAGAATACAAAAACAGTGCAACCCCTTTGGTAAGCAGTCTGCAATTAAATGTAGAGATGTTATGAAAATATTAAGCAGAAACTTACCATAACCTAGCAATTTTATTTCTTAAGATATATCTAAGAGAAATGTAAAACTACTCCTAAAAACTTGTAAATAGTCTGGACAGTGGTGGTGAACCCCTATCCCAGCATGGGGGCGGGGCAGAGGCACTAGAATCTCTGTGAGTTCAAGGTCAGGCTGGTTTACAAAGCCAGCTCCAAGACAGCCAGTACTGTTACACAGAGAAATCCTGTCATGAAAAAGCAAAATAAACAAATAAGAAAGTAAATAGAAAACGTGTAAATGAATTTATTGCACAGCAGTAGCCATAATAGCTAAAGCATGAAAGCTAAATATCTATAGCCGATAGAGAAATGAACTGTGTTCTTAGCACACAACTGGGTAATAATTAACAATAGCAAAGAATGAAGTACCAAGTACATAGTACAACACGGAATCTCAAAATGTTACATGTTTAGGAAGAGAGGTCAGTAGCTAAAGATAACAAATGCCCTATAGGAGACGAAATGCTGGCAAATCTGACTTGAATGATTGCTAAGGGATACAATATTTCATTTTCAGATGATGAGTATGTCCCCAAATCAAAGGCTGTCTGGCAGTGTCACATCCTATGACCCAGACGTGGCTCAGTGGGTAAGAACACTTGTTCTTCCAGAGGTTTAGTTCCCAGCACCCACTCCAGTCCCAGGGAATGCCATACCCATTTCTCACCTCCATGCATTCGGTACACATACATGTATGCAGGCAAAACACTCATACACATAAACTGTGTGAAGCTAATTTTTTACATTAAGAAACAAGAGCCACTGATTATATACCTGGCATGTTGTGTGAATTGTATCTCAACAAATGATATAAAATGACTAAACTTACAACTGAGGACAGGATACTATTGTCTGACATGATCCAGAGCAGAGCTACACTGAATTACTGGGAATGAGTCATGGGCCAGGGAGAACTTCCAGCAAGACTGCAGTCTCTTAACCACATCCCACATAGGGACTGGGCACCTCTTCTGTGGTAGCCGCTCCTCTGCATCTCATCAACCAAGGCACATTCAGCAAACCTACCCTAGTACCTTACTTTTTACAAGACAAAAGACCAACTCTTTAACTTTAGAGGTGACCTCTGGGAAGTCTCCATGGTGGTTTTAGTTCTTTAGGTCTCAGTGACCTTGAGGAGCATAAAGGGATTTGGAGACAAATTTTTCTCAAAAAATAGAAATACACAGCTGTATTTCTTTGAAGCTATGGCTCCTAAATATAGTATAAACACCATATTCATTATAACTTTTAAGCTAACTTGCATTTCACAGAGAAAACTGTAGGATACATAATTGCACCCTGTCACTCATGGGCATTTTGCATCGTACTAGGAGAACTGGTAAATACACATAACACAGCTTTCCTCAGCTGCCACATCATTCATGCTCTCTTCTCAAAGAGACAGAAATGAGAATATTCATTACAAACCCAAAGAGCATCATAAAAATGAGAGCTCAAGAATCTGATGTAGGATGAAGATGATTAATCAGGGAGGCTGTAGGGGGCTCAGCGGTTAAGAGCACGTGCTGCTTTTGCAGAAACCTGGGTTCAGTTCCAAGCACCCACATGGCAGCTCACAACCGTCGGGAACTCCAGCTCTAGAGAAACCAATCAGGTGCTGCACATATATATATTCATGCAAGCATAACACTCATATACACAAAGGTTTTTAATTAAAAGAGATTGGCAATCAGTATTTCTGTGCTGTCTAGATAATAAATAACCACTAATCAAATCAATTTTGTACCAGTTCAAGGACTCATTTTATTTTTTAAAATTCTTGCTTTATTTGGAACCTTATTTTATTAAAATGCGTTTTTCAGTATGCTACAACCTTTTAGAGACAATCATGCATGTGATATCAATGAACTTCCTCAAAACATTAAAACCTAAAAACCAACAACCAAAGATTCTAAATTCCAATACTACTAAATGTTTTTTATTTGCAAAAATTTTGACTGAGTTATACAATTTTGATAATTTTATTTTGAGACAAGTCTCACTAAGTAGCCCAAAATCTTCTTTGCTGCCTGATTCTAAGATCACAGATGTGTACTACCAGGACCAGCCTGAATTTGGTTCTTACCAATTTTTTATTTATTTTTCTATGTGTGGTGTGAGTACATGCATGTTCACACATATATGGATGCACATGTGTACACATGTATGTGGAGGCAGAAGCTGATGCCTGGTGTCTTCTGTCATTCTTTACTCCATTTGCTGAAGAAGAGTCTCCCACTAAACCTAGGCCTTGCTGAGTCAGCTGGTCTCTGTCTGCTTTTCAGAGCACAGGGGCCACAGAAAGGCCACCATGCTTGCCTGGCTTTTATGCTGGCACCAGGGATGTAAACACCGATCCTCATGCTTTATCCATTGAGCCATCTCTCCAGCTCTGGACCTGATTTTGAAACACTTCTAAATTGTTTTTTGCAAAAGTTCAAAATATAAAATTAGACAAATTTAAAGACTGGTGTACAAGATTTTCTGCCATTTCTCATCTGGCAGAAAGCTCTGTAAACTCTTAATTCATTGATAATCATCATCAAATTATCAAATTTTAAAGCCAAATTGCAAATGATTGTTTTCCAGTAAGGAAAATGTTTTAGCTGTACATAAACTACACTTCAAACCAAAATAAAACATGAAATTAGAGAGAGAGAGAGAGAGAGAGAGAGAGAGAGAGAGAGAGAGAGAGAGAGAGAGAGTATGTAGTCAGAATAAAGAATATAAAGAAGAAACCAAGTTTGGTGGACACTGGCTTTGATTCTGTGAACCAAGAAAAAATTGCTTTGCATTCAAATTGCTGTCTTTCAGTGAAGATTTCCTGGCTCTTATGGGTGAATCTGTTGGGTGTTTTCTTGTGACCTCCAGTACATTAAGTGGAGAAAACATAACTCTTGTGAAAAATAAAATGATTTTGTGTCAAAAAGTTTATTTTGTGTATTTACATAATTGTATTAACAGAAAAGTCAAAGGCAGAAGTTTAAAAAAAACCAACCAATAACCAAACAAACAAACAAACAAAAACCTCAACTGCAAGGCTTTGTTTTCCACAAGGGATAAGAAGTCAGTTCAATCTGCTAGATAAGAGACTTTACATATTTATCGTCAACAAAAACCAGAGGCAGACAGTAGTTAAAAACACAAATAACTAATTTTACTCAAGAACTATTACCATAGTAGGAAAAAGAGATCTCAATATGGAACTTAACTCTATCCCACACACAAGGAAAGGTGGTCAGAGTGGGGTTCAGAGAAGAGAAAACTAGAGAAAACTGGAAGGCCAGGGATTGCTTTTAAGACTGCCTAAAGAGTTCTCGGAAGACAGACCACTGTGACTGGCTATATGGAGCCAGAGGAAAGGAATCTGAAGAGCTATTGACCATGATAAGATACAAAGTGTTGGAGTGTTGCTAAACTGATTTAGTGAATTCTTACTAAAATGGCCTTAACTGAGAATGGAACCCTTTCAAAGACTAGAATTAGGAGCCTGGTTCATATCAACAAATACAAGAAGTGAAAGTTAAGAAAGACTAAAATCTAATAGCTCATTGCACTCAAGAACTCAGTGCAAGCCAGGCACTGTGGCACACCATTTTAATCCCAGCACTGGGAAGTAGAGGCAAGGGGATCTCTGTGAGTTCAAACTAGCTAGGTCTACATAGTTGAGTTCTAAAACAGCCAAGCCTATGAAGAGAAACCTTGTATAAAAAAGAATTTAGTATTGCAGTAGTTATCTGCACAAGTTTGGCTCAAGACTGGCCCATCAGTATTTCACCACAGATTTAGGGAAGCCCATGAGGCCCATCCCTGTTCTTGGGGAACTAATAGCAATTATCAATTATTTGGGGAGAAATATCATTTCTTCAGTGGTGTAGCCACTGATATATTGCCCTTGCTTCAATAAATAACTTCCCAACTCTGCTCAGGCAAGAAATTCTGAAGGACTCTAGATTGTAGGGCTGGATCCAGACATCTAGTTTAGACATTCAGTTTAATAGATAAAATTTGTCCCGGCCTGCCCAGACATACCCGAGCCCCCACATCCCTTCCTTCACAAACTCAAGGTTGCGACCAGACAGATAATGCAGGGTTGCTAAGAGACAATCGGATAGCAGGGAGCTGCTGCATACCAAAAGGAGCTACGTGACCAGGACTGCATACCGCAAGAAGTCTGCATACCGCAAGAAGTCTGTAATCAGAAACTCCCCCTCCCAGCAAGTAACTGATTCTCCCCGCCGTTTCTCCCCGCCACTAAGCCCTCATCCAATAAGTAAAAGTTATTGTTTAAATATACAAATAATCTCTCTGTTTTCCCTATAACCATGCCTTTTTGCTTCTGTAAGCCTGCCTCCCGCTTCCCTTATGCTATAAAATGAGCTGGAACAAAGGCTCGGGGCGCCAGTCAGCTCCCCGAGTTGCTGCCGCCCGAAGGTACCTTCGCCCCCCAATAAATCCTCTTGCTGTTACATCTGATTCGTGGTTTTGGCTCGTTCCTGGGTACTGGGTCTCGTCCTGAAGGAAAGTCCTCCCCCGGAGGTCTTTCAATTCAACTCGGTGAACCACACCAAAGGAAGAAGAAGACTTGATGAGAGGAAGGATTCTATCTGGAGAGGAAAGGAGTAAAAGAAGGGAACAGAGAAACAACTAAAATTCATTATGCAAGCATGCAGTGGTCAAGCAATAAAGTATGATATATATAAAGAAATACACTGTGCATGGGAATTTGATTTTTAAAATATTTGCTTTTATTTTTTATGTGTATGAGTGTTGTGTACGTACATGTATGATGTATATGACTAGTTACCTATAGAGAATAAAAGACAATGTCAGAACTCCTGGAACTGGAGCAACAGTTGGCTGTAAACTGCCATGTGAGCATGGGGACTGAACCTCTACAAGGGCACCAAGTGCTTTAACCACTGAGCCATCTTTGTGGACCTTAGAGTATGTCTTTATTTTTTATTTATTTTTTTTAAACTTTATTTATTTATTTGCCTGGAACTGGAACTACAGACAGTTGTTAGCTGCCATGTGGGTGCTGGGAATCGAACCCGGGTCCTCTGGAAGAGCAGACGGTGCTCTTAACCGCTGAGCCGTCTCTCCAGCCCCTAGAGTATGTCTTTAAAAGAAAGAGGTGGGGGAGGGAGAACTCTAGAGTTGAGTGGCAACTAAAGTTATAGCATATAGTGGAAGGGTACGAAGGCCATTTTAATTCATTTGTTCAATAACTAACTGATTCACTTAACACACGGATTATTTAGAATATTTCAGGAATTATGTAAATACAGTTTTGACTTTTAAGAATTTTCTATTTATCTTGAGCAGTAATCATTCATAGATACCAGGGAGAATGCAGGTATGCAGAAAAGTATCTTAAAGTCTTGATGTGGGAGATAAAGTCACATAAAACACCCAACTTCAGCCCTTGATTGCTAGCAAGGATAGGGGTGCTTCTATAAAGTATTTCAAGCACTCAGCAGCAAACAGATGGGCTGACAGGTGGGAGAATGAGTATTATTTTGGAAATGTTAAGTCTTCTCTGTGGTTAGGTCATACAGCATGGGAAGTGATGGCAAGAGATAAGAAGAGCTGTAGCACCAATGGGAATTAGTTTACCACTGTGCAAATCAGTGTAGAACTACCATAAGGTTCAACAATATCAGTACTGCATATATACCAGAAAGGAATCAAAGTCCATGTAGAATAAATACTTGCAAACCCATGCTTATCACATTCCTAGTCACAAGCACAAATATACAGAATTAGCTGAAATGACAGTCAGCAGATGAATGGATAAATAAAATGTGTGTGTGTGTATCAGAGTACTACTCAGCCATGATGAACACAGATATTAGCTGTAAAGTAAAGGATAATTATTCTACAATCCACACACTCAGAGAGACTAAGTAAGAAGGAAGGCTGGGGGGAGGGGGAGGATTCATGAATCTCCCTGGCATTCAGAGGAAACAGAATAGATATCACAAGTGGACTGGGATCAGTTGGGGATAGGAACAGGAGGAATCAGGTCAGGGGAACGATGGAAATAGAGAGTACTGAGAGAGACAATTAGAACTGGGGGACATTTCAACTAACATGGGCTCATAGAGGCTCCCAGAGACTGAAACAACCATCAGGAAGCCTGCATGGGTCTGACCTAGATTTGCATATATGTTATGATTGTACATGTTGGTTTTCTTATGAGACTCCAAACAGGGGGAACAGGGGCTGTCTCTGATGATGTCGGCTCTTGGGATTATATTCTTCCTACTGGATCACCTTGTGCCTATCGTCTTATTGTAACCTGATATGCCATGTTTGGTAGATATTCCTAGGAGGCTGTTTTCTGAAGGTAAGCAGAGGAAGAGTGAGGGGCTGGGAGCAGAGGAGGGAGGAAATACTGAGGTTGGGATGTAGCATATGAGGAAAGAATAAATAAAAAAAAGAAAAGAATGAGATTGTGTCATTACAGGGAAAAGGCTAACACTGGAAATTGCTGGGGGTACCTGGTTTGGGATCAGGAATCAGGGTTACCTTTATTTTCAGGGTCCTGCTTTTCCGTTGGTGGCGGGAGCCAAGATGTCATAGAAGCAATGCACAGCCTCTGAGAATAGATTGAAACAAGCAAGTTCAGTTTTATTATGGAGGGAAAAATCTTAAATACTTCTTCCCCAGACCCTCCTCCCAGCCAGGGGAAAGGACTTTGATTTGCTGGTATCTGCAGGCAGTGGTCTCTTCCTGGTCTAGGAATGTTGTATCTGAACCCTGCCCTTGTCAAGGCACCAGGCTCAGACCCCAGGTTGGCTTATTCAGAAGTGCTTAGGAGCACATGTTTTAAGGCACTAGTTATCACCAGTTTGCACTGGTTGAGTCCAGGCTGATCTCCAGGCTCCTTAGAAGTCCAAATATTCTACAGGAAATCATGTTAATTGAAATAAGCCAGATTTTTTCTTTAAATCCAAGTGTCATATATTTTCTCTCATTTTTAATTTTTTTTTTAATATGTGAGAAGGGGATCGTAGGAAAGATGAAGACCCAGAAATGGTGATGGTAACTAGACAAATCTGATTAAAGTATGGGACATGTGTATTTAAATTGTCACAATGAAACCCATTGTTTTATACTAAAAATAAAAAGATGGAGAAAGCGAAGTCCATCGTAGATGAGCCTATTATCATACATGTAGAGGCTGGGCTTTAGGACTTAGTGAAACTTTTTAAGCTAGAGAGTTTCATGATCAAGTCTCCATTTGAGAAATTTCCCTCAGGCAGCTGAGTGGTGACCAGATGTGGATTTCACTAGTGGTTTAGCACAGACTTCTCATTCCCAAATTTCCCTACAGTCTTTACATGTCAGGCTGCAGCCACAGCTTTGCTACACTGAGGTAATGTTCTGGCTCTGAGAAAAATTGGGTAAGAAGAAGGGGGAGGTGGCATAAATCAGGGTGAGCAAATTTGAACTGAAGGCTGAAGACTGATATCTCCTACAAAGGACATGGGTGGCCCATGCCAAGCCCATTTGTTTACATTTCATCTGCCTTCAAGCTTAGCAGCAACTCAGAACTTGTAAAAGTTTGTGGAATATAAAGATCAATTGACCATCTGGCTCTTGCCCCATTAAAAGTGCTAAAAACTTGTATATTCGCCTGTTTTTTTTTTTTTTTTTCCCTAATCATTTATTTTGCATACTGTATTGAGAGGAATTTATGCAAATGTTTCTGGGCAGCCCAGTATACATTTTCAAGCTTGACTAATTCTTGTAAAGAGGACTCAAGAGCGCCACCCAGATGGTTGCTAGGATGGCAATTCTGGCAGAGAGATATCACAGAGAATGGGGCAGTAAAAGATGCTGTTAATCCCACCAGTTGAGATAAGACCACTACCACACTTTTTGAGCTAAATTTGAAGTAAACTTTAATTAAATACCAGCTAAGATGATGAACCAATGCCAGAGACATTCTGGGGTTCCCAGAAAAATAATGACTCACAATTTGCAGAGGCTTATAAAGGCAGACCCATAAAACTATGTATTTCCCATCAGGTCCAAACAGGAGCAAGCTTATATCCTGACATACATTGTGCCTGTGAACCTCCTGCCTACATCCAATCAGGGGCAAGCATATACCCTGATGTATTTCTGTAATTCCCAAAGCTTGATCACTCAGAGAGACCATTGGAGACAGATATGTCCAAAATGCATCAACAAGGTTTATTGTCAGCATGATACAAGCCAGGCAGAGAGCTTGTTCCCTGCTTCTGACCAGGTGCGGTGCAAGGAAGAGCTGATGACCCCAAGTTACACAAACTTTTTATAGGCAAAAACCACAAGGCAGAGTTACTTGGGGTCTAAGGTGCAAGTGTGCTGTGGATAAGCTCATGCTCAGGGACTTTTTACAGCTTGGTATTCCTGGACCCCACCTGGGTGCTGTACCTGGCTATTTTACTGCCTTAGTGTTGGATCATCCAGGTATTCTTAGATAAGGGTTAGCTCATTCTTTCTTAGAACTGGGTAAGCTCCTGCCAGGAATGCGAAACTGAGCTCTGTTTTACCTCTATAGTACAAAATGGCTACTAGAAAACAAAAGGGAGTTTCTTGAGCTAAGTTTACTCTCTTCATTTCCTGCCTGTGTATCTCCTATCTACATGTGATCAAGGACATTTGCTACAATTTGGTCAAACAAACTTGTTGATAGGAGCCAAAACATTTGACTTGTTACTTTACCTGAACAACAGCCTCCAGCACCTTGGGGAAGTACCTGTCCTTGGGCAAGGGGCTTACAAGTTAGAGCATTTTTGTTTTACGGATCTCTTAGGGACAATAGTTAAAGAATAACTTTACCCCTCATAGTGCCTGACCTGGATAACACAAACGTCTGAGTAGCCTCCAAAACGTTTTAGGACCTTGAGTTTGAAAAGGATGTTGAGTTTAATGGTAAAGCTGTAAGGACCTGGATTCATTCTGGGGGCAGGGCCCAGGTCTGTGAGTGAACTTTTGCAGCAGCCAATGGATTCAAAGGTTGGATTCATGCCAGAAAACTCCAATGGCTGCTGCACCTTACCCCTTTGCCCAATCCTGGAACATCAAGGTGTGTCGCATCTTGATTACATAGGTTTTTCTTTTTAAACCCCCACCACCACCGCCCATTGGGGCAACGGTCTCTTACCCCCTTCTGCTGTGCAGAGCTAGGTGATCGACCCAGCTTCTCATTGTCTGTAGGTAGCAATAAAATCCCCACTCATAACAACATGCCAGCCTCCCTGGTGGAAATTCTTACACACGGGCATAACAAAGGCTTTTGCTGGATTCCTGTTTTCTGATCTTTAAACATAGTGCAGGCCTTGTGGGGAAATGCACTAGGTTTTTTTGTTTGTTTTTGTTTTCTAACTAATATGTTGGGAGCAGGGTCTTTTGTTGTTATAGTTTGTTTTGGGTTTTGATGAGACAGGGTCTCATTATGCAGCCTCAGCTGGCCTGTAACTCACAGAAATCTGCCTTTTAGCAGGTTCTTAACGAGTCCCTATTCTTAAATGAGCTTGTTTTGTATTATAGACCACAGGATTCAGTGGAAATCAAATACCAACCTTGCAGAAGGTGTTTCCTGCACTCTTCCTTCAGTCTCACAAGCTCTAATCAGTCACTCTTACCTTTACCATAAACACTTCAGATACTTGAAGACTTTAACCAAGAAGCAAAAACGTTCTTCTGGCTACATCTTTGGTACCATCCCCAGACTTCCTCAGCAGTGAGCAGAATATAGAGATGGATAGCATTTCTGTAATAAGAACCTTCTCTGGCTTTGATTGACAATCCTGTGTGGGGGCTGGTCTAGGTGTGTTGAGAGAGGGAGTTGTGTGGCAAGGTCTGAGAACATCACTTGAAAAAATTTGAGTTCTTGATTCAAATTATCCAGCATTCTGGGGGAAATCGATTTGCACAACAAACAGTTGGCGTCCCATCCCCTAGTGTTAAACCTATCTTCCCCACATTGACTTTGTGGATATGTTAATCAGGTTTCCTGTCTTTTCTAGAAGCCAGCCTAATTGCTGATGTCCTGCAGAAAACCCTCACTGAGAAAGGGATTTAATTTGTTATTTAATCCCATGTTTTTATGGAGTCTGTTCAAACACCCTCGCTTGCCACAGCATTTTTGTTAGCTTCAACGTTGTCCCTTTTTACAATTTCTTCTTCGATTTGATCTGGCTTGTGTTTTTCTAATGCTTCTTTTATAACTTTGGTTTTATTTGTTTACTTTTCTGACCCAGAATGCCCTTTTCTGCCAGAGAAAAATCTCATCATCACTGTAAGAAGTATCGATTGCTGGCCCGCGGGGTACATGTCACTGTTCCTGGTGCTTTGGGGGTTGGCCAGGTTCCATTAACTTTCCTCCCTGATAGCCTGATGACAACAAAAAGCCACTCTGTCGTTCCTTGCATCTGGAGACCATGGAAGCGGGTATTCCAAAGGATAGACCACTCAAATGTTTCTCAAAAATCAGGTGATTTAATCATGAAGGTATTCAAGCCTCTGAATAGCATCCTGACCTTACACCTTGTTTCTTGCCAGAACTTTCTCTTCTATCTTTCCTATTTCCTTTTTTTTTGCCCCCCATCAGTCCTTTTTCCAGTCGCAGAATGAGTGTAAGCAATGAACTATTATTTGACATCCTTCTTTTTATGAAATCGAATTTCTCTTGATAAATGTTAGAAGGGGACACACATTCTTCAGTAAAATGAGCTGAGCCTAGAACAGTTTGTCATTGCCACCTCACCAGTCATCCTTTTTGGTTCTGACAAATACAGTATGTCCTGAGCTTGTCTGTCCTTGGTGACCTTAAAAAAAATAGAAAAGCAATCCCATCTTTTCTGACTGCAGCATGGCAGAGTGTTTCGGATCACAAGTTAGAAATGATGAAATATATACATACTTTTCCTGGGATTTTGTTCTTTTCGGGCCAGTATACAGATGGATGATGGGTCAAAAGCATGTTTATCATAGACACAGCATTACTTTGATTATGATGTATAAGTGTGGGTTCATTGTTGGGCCTGGGAGTTGCACAAATATTGAGGACAAGGACACCAAATTTAGATGAGCAGAAGCAACTTCATCCCATTACCACAGGGTACCAACTTCTAACTGGTTAGGGTCATTGGGCAGATCTGCTTCTAACACTGGGGGCCTGAACAGAGGGAGTAGGTCCTTTTTAAAGCAAAAGTCACAAGTAGGGAGGTGTATAAGAAAGAATTTTTGCAATTTGAGGTTAAGTCTTATGTGTTGGTACATTACAGGAATTTACAGCTTGTGATAACATTTTACAACATGTAGTTTTGCTCCTCCCTGGATGGTGTCTGCTCATGGGCCTGCAGCCCCACAGTATAATGTGTGATAACAAGGTGTATGTGGAAGCTAAACAAGGGGTTTGCTTACACAAGTCTGCAATCATCTTAACATAGCTCTTGACACATTTGGGGTCTTGTCTTAATTTTTAACCAACTGTTCTTATAACTGCATAGAATATGAGACAAGGGTCACACAACAGAAGAAGTGATGTAGGCAGCTAATGCTTTTTAATTATTATGGACTCCACGTTTGTGTGCTTAACCTGTCCAGAAGATATTGAACCTCTTGGAACTGGAGTTATGGGCAGTTTTGAACTGCCTGATGAGGGTGCTAGGAATCAGATGCAGATCCATGGTAAGGGCAGTGCTCACTTTTAAGCTCTGAGCTTTACCCCCAGCCCTAATTTGAAACTTAATGCTATAAAGCTCCATAAATCCTTGTGGTATCCCAGTAAGGAGACTGATTACAAAATAGTCAAGTCTTCACCATTGACTCTTCAGCTACACAAACTGTACACAAGAAAAATTCATTGACAATAACCTTATTCCAGTGAGTGGATCCATCTTTCCCTAAGGATATAAAACTATTAGTTATCCCATGTCACAATTGCCATAGAGAGCTGGGAATACAGGAAATCAAAATCAGAACAGGAGGTGTGCAGTTAGAATTGCACCCTCAAATACCATAGAAATAGAAGGTTCCAGGAGCAGTGCTATTAGCTTACTCTCAGTATTTAGCCCCAGGAATGATAGGGAATCAGTCACTCTTTCCCAGGTTTTCCTGAAAATCTATTGTTACTACATCCTGTCTTTCTTTAACTCTGAACCAGAAATTTCAATGCTAGGTGCATGAGAAAGACTTCAGCTGGATTTTAAGAAGTAAAATAGATCACTCATGAATTCATCCCTTTAATGGATTGTTACTAGTCTCTATTGTATATAGGTCTGTAGAAAGCATTGGGATGGAAGAGGACTCAGTGGGCCAGGCTCTTGTTCTTTTGTGATTTGTTTGCACAAACAAGTAACTGTTATTCTGAGACAGGCTCTCCCAGTGTATGTAGACCAAGCTGACCTTAAAGTCACCAAGATCTATCAGTTTCTGCCTCCCATGTGCTGGGATTAAAGGCGTGTGTTTTGAGGGTGGAGCCCACATGAGTGAGGAGGTGCCAGAGAGACAAAATTCCTGCACATAAAGATATAGCAAGAAGGAAGCTGCCTCAGATATGGATAACACTGTCTCTGCTGCCTCTGTGACCTTGGACTTTACAGTCTTCAGAGCTATGAGAAATAGACATTTGTTGTCTTAGCCACCCATATAATATTATCCTGACTGGACTAAGACAAAGAGGATTAGTATAAGAGAACAGAGTCACAGTCCCAGACAGATTCACCAATTTATCTATGGTAGAGTTGGAATTTTTCCAGAGTAGCCTAGCACTATGGTCTGTGCCCTTAACCATTGGTGTTACTGTAATACATCAGACAGCTGTTACATAAAGTAGTTAACTGCTGTCATGCTAGATAGCTGATAGGAAAATACCACTAAGAAGCTCACAATATGGAGGAGAGCAAATGATAATGACAATACAGTGGGATAAATGTGAGACTAATATGGACAGATTAGATCAGGACCACCAAGAAAACAGCACCACTGTACTTTGTGCTTACTGTTCTCTTATTAAAAACAAACACTAACAGAGTCAGTAATCCACAGTGCAGTTTAGAAGATGTTACTAAATTTGCTACTGAGGCAAATGGGAAATCAACGTGCTGCTAATGATGCTTTCCAAAGTTAGTCTCTGGATGTTCATTGGCCCTTATAGACTAACCTCATTAGCCCTCAATGATCTATTGTTTGCACACGAACATAGAACTGGGGCTTTGTAAAGAAAATGAATGTGCTGAATTGGTCAACTACACCTATAATTATACCCTGTTACTAGTTATTGATGAAATCTCCTTCCTGCTCCCTTTGATGTCTTTATTATTCCTTCCATTTCACAACTCTAAATTCTTTATTCTCATTCTTGCTTAGAAACCCCAACCTTATGCCTCACAGTTAACACATTCAACCCAGGGTGTCAGTCTCATGGGAAGGTGTGATACTTTTTGCGAACCCATCAAGGGTACTGCAGCAGATACCCCCATAATAAATAAATAATAAATGACAGGTTAACAACACAAAAACATTACAGGTGTATGTAACAGTGCAGGAGCTTTTGTGAAGACATAAAGACCCTTGGAAATGTGGTCTGATGTTTAGGTTTGTTGAAGAATAATCAGCTGGGTAGAAATGTCTGATTAAATGGAAAGGACCACTGGAGGAAAACCCAGAATGCCTATCTTTCTTTACTGTCTGTCTTCCGTTTCTGTGTAGCTCTGTCGCTTCCTCTTGAATATGGGAAGAACCAAGAATTGGACCAGGGACACAGGGTAAGTATTCCTGGCATACCACTTGGTAAAGCCAACATGGTGTCTTGTACAAAGGGCACGCCCCTTGGGGTGGCTATGTAGATTCATGCCCACCCCCTTCTCTTTAAAAGAAATGCCATGTGGCAGCCACTCTCTCTCCCCCTTCCCCGTCTTCTCTCCTTTTCTCTACCTTTTCTTTCTCTCCTCTCTCCTGCTCTTCTCCAGGGACCTGCCTCTCAGTAACTCTCTAAAATAAACTCTCAGGTGGCACCTGGTAGTGAGTGTGTGTGTCTCTCCCCCACAAAAAAGCGAACACACATGGATTGTCTTAGAACTAAAGGTAGTTATTAAATAATAAAAAGGCATTCCCAAGGATGGCAATGGGCCAGAGAACTGGGCCAGAGTTGACTCTAAAAAGCCATTGTGTGTTGGGAGTGGGGTAGGGGGCAGCATCTTGACTTTTTAAGATCATCTATTAGCATCGACCTTTTTAGATGAAGCAGTATCTGATGGTAGGGGTTGCCAGTCCTCCTCTGCCAGGAGGCTTCTTTCCTATGTTAGTTGCTCTCTCCTGCCACACCAGCACAGAAAAAGGAAAAGTAAAGGTCATCATGAAGCAGTGGGATGGCTCAGAGAGTAAAGGTGCCTATGCCAAGTCTATCTTTCCTGCCTCTTCGTGTCCACTCCCACCCCCACCCCCCAGCCCCCCCACCCCTATGTTGGTTCCCTAGTTTTCTGGTTTCTCTACTTCCTCTTTAAAATGAAGTGGGGTTGAGTTCATACAGGGTCATTTTTTCAATTGCAAAATTTATAACTGAATAAGATATGACTGTAGTAGTTTGAATGAAAATGGCTCCTATAGGCCCATAGGGAGTGGCATTACTATTAGATGTGGCCTTGTTGGAGAAAGTATGTTAGTGGGGTTGGCTTTGAGGTTTCAGAAGCTCAAGGCAGGCTCAGTGGCTCACTTTCTCTTCCTGTTGCCTGTCAATCCAGATGTAGAGCTCTTAGCTCCTTCTCCAGCACCACATCTGCCTGCATGCTGCCATGCTTCTCACCATGACGATAATGGACTGAACTCCTGGACTATAAGTCAGCCCCAGTTAAATGTTTTTCTTTTTAGGAGTAGTCATGGTCATAGTGTCTCTTCACAGCAGTAGAAACCCTAAGACAATGACCTTACTACCACTTTAACTAGTTCTGGGTTGGTTCATGTTTGACACCTGTAAGGACATTTCTTAGTTTAGGGTTTATCCAGGTTCAGTATGACCTCATCCTGTAGCCTGCATGTCTGGAAAGAATGAGATTATTAAGAGATACTTGTGTCCCTTGCTCTGACAACCTGGACTATCAAAACAAGACACCCCAAGAAATTAGAATTTCCCTTAAGAATTTCATGTTGGGAAAAGATAAAAGCTGAAGCTTGGTACTAGCCAGAGGGGGAATTTGCCTCTCAATAAGAAAGAGCAAAGAGCTTTCACACAGCACTGACAACTTGTCAGACCATCTTGCAGGAGACACTGGAGGTAGGCAATGTGGGTGGAACTTCACCATGAATGGGGCTGCTCAGCTGTACATCTCCCTCATCTCTTTCACATTATAGCCCTGCCAGGGCACTGAACATGGAGTTTAATTGCTAGATCTGTTCATTCCTCTTTCTAATCTACTGTGGTCACATGAAATAAATCTGCTTTTCTGTATCACCGGTTTATTTAATTGGTTTATTAAGGATGAGTGGTCAAAATCAGCTTATTGAAGATGTCACAGCCCAGGCTCTGATACTTAATAACTGATAACTATCATCATCCTAATTTATTTAGGTACTGTTTTCCATTTCTAATACATGAACTCAACCAATTTGCTCCATTTCAAAGGGGACACTATTTGCCAATGAAACAAGCTAAGACTTAATTTTGCCCCTCCCCCCATCAAATCATTCTTGTCAAAAATAATCAGTAGGGTTAGAGAGTATACCTCTGAAGGACAGCATGTGTTTAGCATGCACAAGGTCCTGGGTTTGAACCCCAACACTCAGAACAAAACAAGAAACAGTGGACACATATGTTGATGGAAATTTGTCTGTTTTTAGGATGTCAGTAGATATGCTCTAACACAGCACCATTGTTCGCAACAATGCAGTTGACTACCTGCATGTCAGAAACATTTTTTTCAGCAATTTTAAATGTTTCCAATTTGTTATTGACCTCAGCCCTTCCACCAAGGTACACTGTTGTATACAGTGTTACAGTTTGTCCAGGGTGGTGGGTCATGGGGGGGTGGATATGTACAAGTGTGTAGAAGCACTTGCCTGTGCATACATCTGTGACCTGTGAGGCCAGAGGTCAATATAATATGTGTCTGGTTTTTTTTTTTTAAATCATCTTTACCATGTGCTTTTTTTCTCATTAAATCTGAAGCTGTAGTTCATCTAAACTTGCTACCCAGCATATCTGTGGGATCAGCCTGGATCTGTCTTCCCTCCCCACAATGCTTTGGTTATAGACTTGTCACACTGCCCAGATTTTACCTGTGGGTTGGGATCCAAATTCAAGCCCCTGTTCTTATTTGGTGAGCACTTTGCTCATTGGCTATCACCCCAGCCTGGACCTGTTTCTAAAATTCTGGACACCTGGTTTTAGAACACAGAGACTGCCCCTCTAGAGGGGATCAGCCACACCTTCTAATCTAAGCTGCTGAACTCCTTACATGTACAGCCCTTGGTAGGGCTGGACAATAGAATTGACTTCGTACATTAAGACTTTATACCTTATCTATTCCTTTCCCTAAGACTGTAAACTAAGAGAGCCCTCCACTGTGAACTCAGAGATCTCGCCTATCTGAGCTCAGAGACACTTCACCTATAACATCTATGAAAATAAGAAACTTCCTTTTTTCTTTGAGTTGCTGTTTGATCTCCAATTCCAGCTTTCTCAGCTCTGAGTGACCAGAATTAATAAAGAAGTTGATTACCTGAAATATATCTCAGCTCCTCTCAATAGTGAACAAGTACTTTGTTTACCTTGCTTCCTCATTTAAGAGACAGGAGATTTGGAAGAACAATCTTCAATCCATTGCAGTCATTATCCAATTAGTTACTGCGGCAAGTTCTATTGATTGCCTACTGAATAGCGAGTGTCCATGTATTTCCTGATAATAATTGTTTTCCCAGGACAATGTGAATAGTTTGTGGGCCATGGCGAATCTAGGGTAACAGAAATGGTAGTGGTTGTGGGAGTCTGTGCTGGATGTCTTTAGGTTCTTAGTCTCTAAAAAGGGCTCACACAGATTTGCAAAGGTAACAAGATGGCTTTATTTGGAGACAGTGTCAGTACAAATCAAAGCTATTAGGGTTATTGGTGGGCCACAGTGTTAGTTTTGTGTGTGAAAGCAAATATACACTATCAAGGCCACACACTAGAGTTTATTTAAGAGAGAATTCCCAGGTGGGTGCAGAAGCAGAGGAGCAGGACAGAAGTCAGGGGACAGAGAAAAGGACAGGAGCGTGTGTGCGCAGTCTCTTTTAAGGGAAGGGGCGTGTACGGTATACATCATGGGTCCAGGGAAGTGCTTCCGTTCACAGTGCAGTAGGGTTTATGCAGCCACGCCCAGGGGCGTGCCTCAGTACAAGGTGCATCCCACCTGAGCCAAGTTGGCTCAGCTACGTGGAATGCCAGGAATCCTTACACACAGGAGTGGGAATACTCAAAGGCTTCAAAAATTGTCTGAGGCTTCCTTTTACGGTGTTCAAGAGAAAGAGAAATTTGAAGTGTAGCATGGGAAATCCTCTATTTCAATGGATAGATTATATCATGTAATTTTTCTACTGTGCATATCCTTTCCCATAATACATTTGTTTATATGCATATCCAATTATGTATAGTAATATACATAGATCTAAAAGTTTATTTGAGGATACAATTTTGCCCAGCTGTACCCAAAACCAGTTTAGGCCTGATTAACCCTTCTATTCTTTATACCCAGATATAAATAGAAGCTGCATTTCATTGTTACAAAGGATGGAGGAATCTACACTATTTCTCAGAATTGGGAGTACAGTACATGTAGCAGCAGGCAGATGTTTGAGGTGGTCCTGAGGTTGCTAGGTGCATTATTTGATAAAGAGTGCATAGACCCTTCAGGTAAAGGTGGTAAGCTGCCAAATACATATTATAAAAGAGACATATGCATAATTGAGTCAAACAGATTCTCAACATTCTGCTATGCTCACACATCCCAGAGATACTTCTCTTGCCTCTTTATCAGCCTCTACATCCGTAAGACTGCCATGTGACCTAGTTCTGGCCAATTATATCTAAAATAGGCTGTGGAGGAGGTTATTCACCAGTAAGAGAGAAAAGCTTAGTGAACTAAGAAATACTGTGGCTGATAATGTTACAGTTTTGAATAGATAGGAACCCTGGGCATCTGTATGTTAAGGCTCTTTCAGCAGAAATTCTCCTTTCCATCCAAATGCTTTTCTGATCGACCCACTCACCAAGTTCAGTTACCTATTCCTTTTTGAAAAGTATTTCCTCTTTATGGCTTCTTTTCTCTTCGATCTAGTATCCGTCATTTCTCATGAGACAATTAAAGCATTCTAATTAGCCTCACGGCTTCACACTGGCCCCATCTATTCCCTGTGGGCTCAGAGTAATTGTTCTGAAACACAGTTCATGCCCTCTGCTCAACAACTTTCCTCAGCTCCCAATTACTCTGAGAAGAAAGTCTAAACTTGTTAGCACTAATGAGCTGGCCTCAATCTATTTTTTTCTAGTCTCATTTACTTTTGTGTGTCTCATGTGTTCTATACTTATGACATGAGAGGGGGAAAAAAAAGAGTCCTTGGGTACAGTGGAGTTGCTCTAGACTGAGGTGCACATGCTTTGTACAGCTAAGGTCTCGGGCAGATCAGGGGCCACAGTTACCTTAAGCTAATATCTTAGTGTCCTTTGGCTTGAAAACTTGAAAAATGAATTTTGTAAACAGTAGATGGGTGGATTTAGACTAGATTGGGCAACAATAGCCATCTTTGGAGGAAAAGTTTACAAAGCATTTTAATTATAGAATTATATATGAGCATGCAAATGAAAGACAGAAGGCAAGGCTGATCACAGAAAATGATCTCAGTTTGCTAGTCTAGGGTCATTTTTATAGGATTTATGGAAAGGCTGCAGTGAGATCTGGAGAGATAAGCTGGTCAGCCTACTAGGCCCATCCATGAAGTGCCCAGGGACTTCTTGGTTCTGGTCAAAGGAGAAGACAGAAATCAGAACAGAAATCAAACTAACTTCTGTGATTTTTGGCCCCCAGTCAGGACAGAGCCAAGGCTACATCTCACTGCTGGATTAGAACCAAGATGCCCACCAATAACCTGCGGAGCAGGTCCCGTTCCCTATTTTCATCATCTACTATAGTAGCTAGTTTCTGGCCCGGACTTTCGGGCCTAGACTAGAGGTTTGACCAGTAGTCTGACAGTCCAGCAGTTCTACAGAATCACACAGATGCTTGTGTTATTTTTTACACTGATTGATCTAGGACCCAGGCATATAACTTACTAACTCTTTCATCTTAACTCAGCCAATGATTCTTATCTTGTTCACCCATGCGGCTTGGTACCTTTTCTCAGCAGCATTTCAACTTCTTTCCTCTGCAGCTCCTGGCATCTCCGCTGTGTCTCTGCCCTGCTCTGAGATGTTCCCAGAGTTTTCATAGTCTGGTAGCCCCACCCACACTTCTTGGCTGCCTTTGGCCAAGCAACATTTTTATTAAACCAGTAGGCAGGACAATTATTTACAATGTAATGTCATAATCCCACTACAATGGGCATCTCTGTACCCTCCTCTGTACTCTCTCATCTCAGCCTCTCTGATCAGTCTGAAATTCTGTGGCAATCCTGTTTATCTCTAAGAAGCTTGACCCTATGTGACCTCTTCCAGGAAGGCTTCTTCGGGGACCCAGGAGGCATTAAGTGAATGGAAAAAAAAAAAAAAAAAAAAAAACCCAGAAAGGAAAGGACATAACTGCTCCTAAGTGGAGGAGAAAGTTTATTGTAGATTCATAGGAGAGCATAGCCAGAGGCAGAGAGAGTCAGTCCAAAGTGGACATGACCAGATTGAGTTGGGCCATGTGGGGGGAGGGAAAGGGAGAGGAGAGAGAAAAGGATCAGGTGCAGCCAGCCAATAGAGCAAAGGTACAAAAAAAGGTCAATAACCAAAATGTCTGGATTATATAGGGGGAAGGGCAGCCCAACCCCTGGTCTGGAGAGTTCAGGGTAGAGGGCAGGATATGCCATACTCTGTAACACATAGAGACTGAGAGATGCTGGGAGAACCCAGAAGTCAGGTCCTCTTTGATATGTTAAACAGGCACCTCAGCAGTTTGTTCTGGGTTCGAAACTTAACATTAACTTTGAATTTTCATATAAAAAAAGCTGACTAAAATATATGCACATATATGTGTATAGGATATTGAAATATTCTAATGCATATTATTCTTGATATTTTACACATATGAATATTGTATTCCTAATAAAAACAAAACTGATGCCAATATTTAATTGTGATCTAGATTCTAATTTGGTATATTTGTAGCTTTAGTTCCATATTTTTGTACTCAATTGTACAGAAATTATACAAAAAGAGAATACAGGAATGTATTGTTGAAGGTCTAATACTGGGAGAAATGAGGTATATTTAAAATTACATAATAGGGTTGGGAAAATAGTTCAGTGGTCCAGAGCACTGGCTTCTTGTCCAGGAGACCCAAGTTCGATTCCCAGCACTCACACAGTAGCTTAAACACTAAAGTCTGTAACTAGTTTTGAGGGCTCTGACACCCTCTTCTGGTTTCCACAGCTGCTAGGCAGGCATGTGGCACACAGATACACATGCAGCTAAAACATTCATACATTTTTTTTTTTTTTTTTTTTTAAATCACTGGGATTGAAGATTTAGCTCAGTGGTAGAGCAGAGCGTAAGGCCCTGGATTCGGTCTTCAGCTCTGGAATATTAATTAATAAAATGCACAGTAACAATCAGCTTCCATGTGCCTCTGTTGGGATGCAGTCCTGGCCTCAGCCTGAAGGCAAGCTAAGCGGGGAGGTAACTTAAGCTTGAGAGTTTCTGTTTCTTAATGGTGTCGGGAAAGAAAAGGAGTAAAGAAAGAAAGTCAGAAAAACAAACAATAAAACACTGCCCCCCCCCCCCCGTCATCTGGATAAAAATGAGCACACCAAAGAAACCAAAATTGCCACTCTGTGCAAAGGGCAAACGTTCATTCCAAGGGGCCAAGGCTGTCTCTGGGGAAAACGATGGGGGGTGGGGGGAAGATGGGAGAAAGGGCGTTTGTGAGATGGGCGGGGCTCCTCTTGCTAGAGATAAAGAGAAGGACGCCCCTCTTTTTTCCTTTTCTTTCTTTCTTTTTCTTTTTTTTTTTAATAGCAAATAGGAACTTCAATCCATCGAGGGAATGGCAGCTTTTATCTAAATGTCCGACCTTGGAAAAAGTAATTTCTTGGGGGAACAGACATTACCCAAAGACCAAAACAAAAAAACAAAAACAAAAAAAAGTCCTGGTCTTTAAAAGTATTGACTGGATACAATTTGATAAGAACTCTTTTATCAAGAAAAGAAAGTGAGCCCGGGCCAGGTGGTACACGCCTTTAATCTGAGCAGAGTGGAGGCCAGCTTGGTCTCCTGAGGGCGTTTCAGGACTACCAAAGCCACACAAAGAAACCCTCAAAAAACAAATAAAAAAAAAAAAAAAAAAAGGAAAAGAAGAAAAGTGTTTAGACATTATTATCACAAGGTCAGCATCACAGTTTCTTAATGATCTTCATTAACTAGTGTTTTGTTTCAGAATATTAAATGTTACCTAAGAAGATAAGGAACTGTAAATTGAGGGGGAAAAAACCCACCCTCCCAATCCAAAACTAGTTCCAGAATCACTTCTTTTGTCCTTATTTGCTTAATCTACATTACTTTAAATTTTAAAAATGTTTAAAAAGTCATGTGCATATTCTATAGCAGTTCGTGTTAAAATAAACTGTAATTACAGCTTACATAGAATGCTTAGCATGTCTAAGGAGAATCAGCCGCCTAGCTCGTAGGTCTGTTGCACCTCTTCTGTGGGCACAGTACAAAGGCAGATGTTAATTAATTGGGCTCCAAGAGAACAAAGAATTCTTGATCAAATAAGCTTAGGAATGTCACTTACTAAATCCTGTTGTGGAGATCCAAAATGCATATTAGCATATTAAAAACTATGAAAAGTCCCACAGTTTAAAAAAAATCCATTTAACTTTGTTCAAAGATAAAACATGCCTTTATTTGTAATGAGGAAGAATTTCTTTCCCCTGGCACATCTATTAACAACTTCTTCCCAACAAAAGAAAATAAAATCATATAAAATTTAAATGATTTTTTTTATCTCACATTAGAAAGGACTAAATGAAGGATTTGGAGAAAGCTGCCTTATTATTTTGAATTTTCTACTATGCTTGCATTTGAATTCAGAAAGAAAAATTTCAAAAATGCAATTAATTCATTGATCTAAGGAGAGAATTTTATCTCATTATTTATTTATTTTGAATTTTTGAGACAGGGTTTCTTTGTATAGCCCTGGCTGTTCTGGAATTATTGCTGATCTTAAACTCTGAGATCCACCTGTCTTTGCCTCCCAAGTGCTGGAATTAAAGGCATGCCAAACTTTCCAGGTGAGAGAATTTTAAGATGAGAAATAATTTCAAGTATCTATGTCCGATAAAGAACTTCACATTCTATTTGACTCCTAACCAAAGAGATTTAAAAATTGTAGTAAAATATATGTGATATTGAAGAACCAGAGAAGCACCTCCATTTTTGAGTAAAAGTTCCTAACCCCAGTTTTGAGACAGGAACAAAGTACAAACAGGAGAGATAGCCTAGGGACTGATAGCAGTTAATCATCCATGGAATGTCCCAGGACCGGAGACAATCCAGGAGGTAGTCAAAAGGAAAGGGGCTTGGGAAACAGCCAGCTAAGATAACAGAGGAAATCTGAAAATCCCCCTAAAAGACGAACTAATTAGAACTGTATCTGTACTAAGACCCCAAATGATGTCTGATGGTGACCTTTAAAAACCAGTTTGTCTGCTACCTGGGGGCAGGGTCCAGGTCTGCGAGTGAACTTGCAGCAGCCAATGGATTCAAAAATTAGATTCACACCAGAAAACTCCAATAGCTGCTGCCCCTTACCCTTTGCCCAATCCTGGACCGTCAAGACCGTCAAGGTGTGTCGCATCTTGATTATGTAGGTTTTTCTTTAAAGACACCCCACCACACACACCTCCCGTCAGAGAAGAGGCTCTTACCCCTTCTGCTGCTCCCGGAGCGAGGTTATCGACCCGGGTTCTCATTCTCTGTATGTAGCAATAAAATCCCCACTCTTCATAGTGTGTCCAGCCTTCCTGGTGGCAAGCGTGGAAATTCTTACACGTGGGCATAACAAAGTGTAGAAGGTAGAGACACTCATGCATTCACATGGTTGTACAATATTCTTTTTCCACTTTTAAAACTTCAGTAGAAACAATACCACTCCCTGAAGCCTTTCTCTTTTGGGGATCCATGAACTTGGGGTTGGGGTATCTTAATAGAAGTGAAAACATATGATGGCTATTATCTTTTCTGCTTTATTCCATTTTCACATACTGCTTTTAAAGGTCCTTTTCTTTGGTAGCATAAGTCAGAATTGTATGATTGGTGTTTTTCCAAATTTAATTTTAGATTTATTTATTTTACTTTTTAGATTTATTTTATGTTAATATGTATAAATGTCTTACCTGCCTGCATGTATGTTCATCATGTGCATGCTTGTTGGACCTCTGAAACTAGGGCAGTGGATATCTGTGAGCATCTTAAATGTGAACCTGGGTCCTCTGTAAGAGCAAGTGCTCTTTAGTGCTGAGATATCTCTCCAGTCAAAAGTAGACCTGGTTTTGTTTTGTTTTATTTTGAGACAGGGTCTCACAATTTAGCCTCAGCTGGTCTGGAACTCACAGAGACCCACCTGCCTCTGCTTCCCGAGTTCTGGAATTAAAGGGCATGTGCCACCACACCCACAAGAATTGCATTATTTTTAAAGGAGCGAGAATGAAGCAAGTCAATAGCAGGGGGTCCTTAAAAATTATGGAAGTTTTCTCTTCTGCAGTGGGCGTAGCTGGGAAGTTAAGGTGCAAGATGCTTTTGGTCACACAAAACTTCCACCAAATTAGTGGCTTCAGGTTTTTGTTTCTTGTGGACACATTTCATAGACCACAGGTGTTGTGGCTGATGGATGTTCATGGATGCGAGGTCCCATGTGGCTCGGTGGTGGAGCAAGAGAACCAGACTGGGCCCATGTGGAGAGACTTTATTATTATGGAGAGAGGGAGAAGAGATAGATGGAGAGAGAGAGAGGGAGGGAGAGGGAGAGAGGAGAGGGAGGGTGTCAGGGGTTGAGGAGCAAGCGCTCTGGCAGGGTGAGAAAAAGGAAGGAGGTTGAAGGTGGAATCCTTTTGAATGGAGCTTGATGTCAGAACTCAGGCCCACCTAATTGATTGCCATTGTCCAGGTGTGGCTTCAGGGGCTAGGACAGAGTCCTAACATCCATCACTTTTTGATTTTATAAAAAGATGTTATTGATGACAAGTGTGTTTGATGAGTTTGATGAGGTGCATGATGTAAAATCACCAAATAATGAAAAGAAGAAGAAGAAGAAGAAGAAGAAGAAGAAGAAGAAGAAGAAGAAGAAGAAGAAGAAGAAGAAGAAGAAGAATTCTCTGTTGTTTATACTGCTCCGGCAGATCTTGGAAAAGGAGGAGGAATTGACTCACAGCAGGAGGTGTGAGTGAAGAGGTTTCCAGCTGGCTGTTAGCGGAGAAGGGTTATCATGGAGGAGCTGAGAGGGCTTGGAGACCCTGGGCGTCTGTCTCTCTGAAGAGCTGGGAAGGCAGGTCGCAGCAGTGCCGTCTGGGAAACTTGTCCTCATGGCAGACCAGACGGCAAGATGCTTGTCCTAGGAGTCCTGTTGGCCTGTGCAGGAACCTGCAAATATCTGAAAACCAGCTGGAAAAGATTTCTGTTTTGGTGT
This sequence comes from Sigmodon hispidus, assembly GCA_004025045.1. Taxonomy (NCBI): domain Eukaryota; kingdom Metazoa; phylum Chordata; class Mammalia; order Rodentia; family Cricetidae; genus Sigmodon; species Sigmodon hispidus. Next base: position 12,272 of record PVIH01012726.1, on the reverse strand, counting down.
GTCATAGCAAGCTATGGCTCTGGGTTAGAAGGTATGAGCATTTTTCCAGGGCCTGGTCTCGACCCAATGAAACACATCTTTAAACTTGTAACCAAAAGAAATTTACTGAATGGAAGTGGTTGAGTGAGAGAAGGAAGAGGAGGGAGGCTTTTCTACCCTCTCTAATGTTACACTTTGGTGCAAGGTGGACTGTGTGAACTGTGTCCATTAGCTCTAAGAGAATGAGAGCTGTGACTCTTATATGGAGATCTGAGACAGCAGCTTAAGCAAAGCTTAGTTGTCAAATGATGTCAGAGATCTGAGAAGAATAAATATACCTGAGTTAGCAATCAAAACTGACAGAGATTTTACTTGCTGGCTGCCTGAGCATCTAGGCCTCTGAGGTCGTTGAGGGCAGAGGTCTCAGAACAAGTCAGTCTTGGCTGTCTTTGGCTGCCAGGCTGTCAGGCCTCAGGAGATGGATCATCTGAGGGGAGCTTTGGAAGCAGTAGCAGGGAGAGGCAGCTTTTGTACAATGGCTGGTGTTGCCATCTTAGAAAAAGTTCCAGGTGAAAGTTCTTTTTGGCCATTGGTCTTCTTGGAGGTACAGGATGCTTGTCAGGGCCCGGCATGTATATCTGTCACAAAAAGTCTTTAAATTGAACATTTTAAATACCGTATTCTGCAAATCTCTATTAGGTATAAATGACTGACTATCAAATCTGTGTTCTCTAACAAGGTGTATGAGTTTTTACAAAAGAAGTTATTTGAAGTTTATAGGTGGGACCTTAAGAGAAATATAGCAAGTGAGGCTACTGAACAGCAAGAGCGGGTCCCAGAGATGTGCTACCAGTGAGCACCCACATGAGGGGGTTAATAAAGTATTTTTAAGTTGAAATAGGAAGGGGTCAGTTTAATTGGTCTACCCATGAGGTGCTCAGATTCTTCTCACTTTTCATCACATCTTCCTGTAGAATTGCACTCACAGGCAGTGGTGTTCATTTGGGTTGTGTAAAAAGGAGAAAAAAATAATAAGAAGTCAGGGCAGGAACCGGAGTCTCTTTTCTAGCCTCCAGCCAGGACAGGGCCAAGGACATTTCTTCTGTCCAGAGGAAAGAATGTAAATGTCTCTAATCTGCCTGACTAGCTTCCATTCTCATTAATAAGCCTCATTGTATATATGTATACGCATGTATATATGCCACCTTTTATTTATTTATTTGTTTATTTATTTTCTTTTTCAAGACAGAGTTTCTCTGTGTAGCTCTGGAGCCTGTCCTGAAACTCCCTCTGTAGACCAGGCTGTTCTCCAACTCACAGAGATTCTCCCCCTCCCAAGAGCTAGGACTAAAGGCAGGTTCCTCCCTGGCTTTTGTTTATTGATATGCATGTAAGTTGTTTCTACTTTTTGATTATTATGAATGAAAAGTAATTTTTCCTTACATATAGCAGTGATAAAATAGCCTGCCTCCATTTTAGAGTTGAAAGCCATTTTATAATAAAGACAAACTATGTTCATTCCTGTCTATAATTAAATTTGTTCCTCAAGGACTGGGCTATGCCCCACCTGTAACCTTAACTACAAATGGTTCTGTACTGCCTGTTCCAGGAAAGAGCAACTATACCGTCATTTCAAAAGGTAATTATGGCCATTTGTGGCTATGACCACCTTGCTATATTACCTTGTTATGATTACCTTATTTTGACCACCTTGCAACCCTGCATCATTATGCTTCTGTAACCCTGCTCATTTGCCTGCCAAGTCTCCCATTTTGAAACACTCTACTCTGAGCTATGAAAATCTTTATCTTACCATCTCCTATTGGACATGATCTTTTGAACCCCATCTTTAGGAAAAGACAGTCTGTGTACATGAATAAAAAACTTGCTCCAACTAGTTGCTTGCTTTAACTAATTTGAGTCAATCATCTTCTTCCTAGAATCTGAGAGATTAACATTAGTTTCATAGCTGAAGCTATTACAACAAAGGACAGATTAACAAAATTAACAAGGTCAGTGATATGTGCCTGTAGTTCCTGATATCTAAGTGTAACTCTCATGAATTCTGAGGTCAGTTGAACTGCACAGTGAAGACTAGTCCGACAAAGGTTACATAATGAAGAAAAACAGATAAAGAGAGTAGTGAGCAGAAAGTACATATATAACTGACAGGGAAGATCATTCCCCTTAGGCAGTAAGGACAGCCCATGGTGGGTCATGAGCTAGTCTGAGACCCACAGCTTGTGTCTCAGAACCCTGGCTAGGAGCAAGAAGGATTGAGAAAGGACAGACACAGACAGAGTGTACAGTGAAGCACAGGTGGGGTTCTTTTAGCACTACTATCAACCTGGACCTTCAGTGTGTTCCATCTGGGAAGAGGAAGTCATATTTGCTAGTTTCTGTCAATTGTCCATAAACACTCTACTTGGACTCCTGAGGAAAGTTTTACCATTTCTCTTGAGTCTGGCTCAACTGGGTAATGGCTTTGCCAATTTCCAATGGATGTTTAGGTTGACTATTCCCATGTCAAAATACATTCACTAGACTTCACTCACTCAGGGCTTTCTATATTGCTCCTAAATGTGTTAGTAACTCTGTGATTGGGGCAAGGAAACATAGATAATATATGTGGAGTCTTGACTGGCTTGTGTTCAATGAGAAAAAAAATTAGACTGAGACCATAAAAAGGGGAGACAGGGAGAAAGAAAAATTGAACATCAACAGTTTCTATAGTAATGTGAATGAGTGCGATTATTATTTCTCTATTTCTTCATACTGGTGACACTGTCAGAGTAAATCAAGTACAAGACATAACAAGAAAATGATTAATTCTAATAAAGACTACCTTCACCTATCCAGTTCCTGTCATGAGATCCACAAAAGCCAAACAGGTGAAGAAATCATGGCGGTTTTCCTCTTCTGTGGCCTCTAGAGAGTTATCTCTTTGTCCTCTAGGGACTTATTTCTTTGTCCTCAACAAATCTGTGTTTGCTCTGCTAAAGCACAAATTCTAGTTGGTATTTAATGAAAACTCAGAGCCAGATATTGGAGGAAAGCTGGAATATCAGAGAGAAGAAACAGACCACAGTCATTTCTCACCAGCCAACTTCTTAGGCTGAACAGGGTTAAGTGCTGTCTTCAAGAGACCTCTGCCTGGCTGGTCACTTCTATAGAATGCCTGAATCGGGGCTATACCTGCCTTAAATATCTTTTCCCCCCAGCTGTTTGACTTCCAGGTTCAACTCTGCATCATAATTCCAGAGTTAAGATCAAAGGTGTGAGCTACTACTGTTTGGTTGTTAGGCCTTGAACTCTCAAAAATACAGAAAGATCTCTGTCTCTGGAGTTATGGGATTAAAGGTGTAGGTCACCACTTGGTCATTCCATGCTGAAATTAAGAGTGTGAGTCACCACTCTTTGACCCTCATGGCCTGACTCTGTTCTTTGGTATTCCAGGGTGATTTTTATTAAATATAAAATATATCACCACATTCTGTTATATTTCTTTATTGTCTTTTTCTTCTTGGGCATGAGACAAAGAACTTGGAAACATTATCTTAGGATGGTGCTCCTGGCTGTTGATTGTCCAGGAGAACTTTAGCACTCTGAGTCAAACTCACTGCAAATACAGATGCTCTTCAAAAAAATCTATATCATTATTTATTTTAAGTGATGTGAGAATCTTCATAAGGATGCAGACCCCAAAGAAAGCAGTTAAATTTGTGGGGTTTTATGTTAGATTTGGTCAAGAAGTAAATAGTAACCAAAATGGGGTTAGAGAAGTGAGTCTCAGGATAGGAGAGAGGGGAAGCTTATCAAGATTCATTTCTCCTTGGCACCAGCTTTTCCTGGGTACCCTGTCTTGGTTTCCTTCCTCTGGGCACATCGAAAACACTTTCACACGAGTGTCTTATGAACTATATCTGTTGTAAAAGGTTTCCAGGGCCCAGTTGGGCCCAGTGTTTTGGAACCTGGGCCGTGGTGGCTTTTGTCCCCCAAAGAAATGAATCAGACACTTATATTATCTTCATACTGTTTGGCCCATGTCTTAAGCACATTACTAGCTATCTCTTTCATCTTAATTCAACCCATTTCCATTAATCTGTCTGCCACGTGGCTCGGCCCGAGGCTCACCTGTGTTCCTTACATGATTCTTCTTTGTTGGTCTGATGGAGACTGACTAACTCCACCCTTCTCCTACCTACCTGTCTTCTGATTCTCCACCCAATTCTATGGTGGTCTACATAGGCCAAACCAGTTACTTTATTTACATCATACAGAGAACATTTCTACCACATTTCCTCTTGGCTGGAGAGATGGCTCAGTGGTGGTAGGTCTGTTCCTGGCAGCACCAATGTATTTCAGGAAAATGATGAGCATTGAAGAAACTTCATGTGGAATTTACTTTGTGGCAACAGTTAGCCACTGGACAAGAAACTGTTCTGGTATTGACTGCTTGATAGTATGCTGTATAAACTGGTCATGCAGGTTCCATAGGAAAGTGACCTCTGAACTTTGGCAGAACAAGCCAAGATGGTCCTTCAGGTTCCTGCTTTGCAGAAAACATTGCCAAGCATCCTTCTGGACACAAGGAGAAGTGACTGATGGACTGTGTCAGATTTCCTGCATCATTGAAAGGTATGCTAGAGACTTTGGGCCATAAAGGCTGAAGATGGTGCCCCAACATTACAAAGAAACTTTGGGTGACTGTTCAGGCAGACAGGTGTCATCTCTGTCATTTTCTAGACTTTGGAAGTTGTCTGCACTTCCTGTTTATTTGCATAATATATCCTTTTGTGGTCTTTGATGTGGTTGAAGGATTAATAATTATAGGTATAGTTCTTTTTGGTTTAAAAGGTATATTAGATATGAAACTTTAGACTCACAATGATAAGGTAGATAATGGTATATTCTCTTTAATTTTGTGAATACAAATAGACTGGATATTGTGACTGTAATTTCTGCTTGAGAGCTGTTCTGTCGTAATTTTGCTATATGGAAATTGAAACCTTCCTTTCTAATTAGACAGAAAAGAGGAAATGTGGTGGAAATGTTCTCTGTATGATGTAAATAAAGTAACTGTTTTGGCCTATGTAGAGCACCATAGAAGTGGGTGGAGAGTCCAGAGGACAGGCAGGTAGGAGAAGGCTGGAGTTAGTCAGTCTCCATCCAACCCCCAAAGAAGAATCATGTAAGGAACACAGGTGAGCCTCGGGCCGAGCCACGTGGCAGACAGATTAATGGAAATGGGTTGAATTAAGATGAAAGAGCTAGCTAGTAATGTGCTTAAGACATGGGCCAAACAGTATAAAGTTAATATAAGTGTGTGATTCATTTCTTTGGGGGACAAAAGCCGCTACGGGCCAGGTTCCAAAACACCGGGCCCAAATGGGCCCAGGAAACCTTTTACAACATATATCAACAGACTGGAATGTGTTTTCTGAGTTTGATGGCTGATCAGATAGGTTTGGGGGAAGTAGGAATACATTCCTCCTACCCAATTTTTTCCTATTCTCAAATTCCTTCAGCTCAAAATACGTTGGAGGTAATGTATTCTGTGCACCCACAACATTGATAAAGAAATATTTGATACAAACAAGAAAAAAAGATTTCTTTTTAAGTCTTGTTGTTAGCTATTTCAGTCCATGGTTCTTGATTCTGGGCCTGTAAAGCAAAAAAGATATGGCAACAGCATGTGGCAGAGGCTGACCATCTCATGATGCTTACGTGGAATGAGGAGCAGGAGGAGGAAGAGGAGGAGGAGGGACAAGATGAAGGGGGTACTACAACTGTGAACTAGGTTTAACCTTCAAAGACATAACCACAGTGGCCCATTTCTTCTAGCTAGACTCTACCTCCATCATTACCACTGTAACATATCCTGAATTTGGTTCACAGTAGCTGTGGTTACATGTACAAAACTTGTGAGAGTTCAAACAGTCAGCATTCCAGTTTGGGTGAGGGTCAGGCTCCCAATGTTCTACCCCTACCAGAGGAACTCCTGGCAGCTGATGTCTGCTAAAGGAAGAAGAATCCTTTGTCATTAGGGATATTGCCATTCATATGATGCTCATGCCCCTGTGGTTGGTCTATACCCATATGAATATGAATAGCACTAATTAGTCTTAGGGTTTATTAATAATATATTTTAAAAGGACACAAAATAGGATGGAGGCATGAAGGAGGGAGGTAGTAGTAAATGGATATGATAAATACACATTGTATAAATGTGTGAAAATCTCAAAGAATAAAAATATTTAAAAAATAATAGGTTAAAAAAGAATTCATGAATGTTTCTGATTTTCACATTGGGCTGTCAGTGAGGTACACAGGGCATTTATCATAGAGAGCAATGAAATTCAAAGCACAGGTAAGGATTCCGTGTCAATCATAAATTAATCAGGATTAACTTATGCATAAACAAGGTACATGTAAAGACTGACTGGTGACCATTACAGACAGCAACCTAATCCTAACTGGTTCTTTATGAAGTCTGAATTTGGCAGTCTTAGGCATAGCTTCTCTTAATTGTTGCTAATGTTTTCATCCAAATCAATTCTCAAGACTTCTCATTAAACATGTAAGCATTCTTAAACTTTTCCGATAGTTGTCTGTTTGTAAATATACCAGAGTCCTTAAAGCCTCCAGTTAGGAAGTCATTCCCATCAGTTACAGCTGGTCAGATCCATGCAGAACTCTGCTTTTCAGTCCACCCGACAAACAGGAAGAGCAAGAGGCCAGACATCTCACATTGCTGTGTTTGCACTCAGTAGCAGGGTTCCTCAGGCACTACAGGTTACTTACATCAGAATTACTGTCTCTAATAATAATTAGCATAATTAATGTATAGACATATAATAAATATCAGAAATAGCTATGTAGTTTACCTATAATTGTTGGCTTATTATTTTGTCTCCAGGTTTACTTTTAAGTTTTGAATTAATTTATTTATTAACTTTGGGTTTTTTGGGACAAGATCTTACTATGTAGCTCTGGCTGTCCTAGAACTCACAACCTTAACCAGGTTGACCTTCATCTCACACAAATTCTCTTCCCTCTGCCTTCTAAGTGATAGGATAAATGGTGTGGACCACTATGCCAAAATGTGAATTAATAATTTATGAGGACAGCAGTGGTGATGCATGCCTTTAATCCCAGTACTCAGGAGGCAGAGGCAGGTGGATTTGTATGAGTTTGAGGCTGGTCTGTTTTACAGAGTGAGTTCCAGGAAAGCCATGGAAACCCCATCTCAAAACAAACAAACAACTTGAAACATCCAATAATTTATGAGCAAGACTAAAGTTATAATAAAGTCTTATACAAGTACTTCATAACCTCAATAATTTGATGTTCTATTAAATTTAAAAATTAATTTAGAAAAAGAGAAAGCAAAATTCAGTTAAGTAACCTGGTTTTTAGAAAATAGCTACTCAACAAAATTTTACTACTTATTTAAAGTTTTTAAGTATGTCCTCAACATATGCTACTACAATAACATCAGACCAAGGTCTGAACTACTAATAAAACTCACAGTTAATTTAAAATTTAGAATATGTTGGTTAAGGATTTTCATAACATAAAAAGAAATTGATTAATTTGAGGTTTGTCTTCTTTCATTGATTTATTCTCTTTCTGTAGAGAAGATAATCTTTGAGATTTAAAAAATACAGCTAAAGCAAAATAATAATTTGGATCATTAATCCTAGATAAACAGAAGTTATTCAAATTTTATTTATATGTAACAGATATAAAAATTCAAAGTAGAGGATGGAGAGATGGTCAGCTAGCAGCTCTTGCTGGTCTTCTTGGGGACTAAGTTTGGTTGTTCACACCACATCAGGTGGCTCACAAGTGTGGTGGAAATGTTCTCTGTATGCTGTAAATAAAGGACTGTTTTGGCCTATGCACAGCACCATAGAAGTGGGTGGAGAATGAGGGCAGGCAGGTAGGAGAAGGGTGGAGTTAAGTCAGTAGCCATCCGACCCCCGAAGGAGGAACATGTAGAGGTACTGGCTGAGCCACGGGCTGAGCCACGTGGTGGGAAGATTAATGGAAATGGGTTGAATTAAGATGAAAGAGCTAGTTAGTAATGTGCTTAAGACATGGACCAAACAGTATAAAGGATATAAGTGTCTGATTCATTTCTTTGTGGGACAAAAACCTCAGTCGCGGAGGTACAAAACCTCTGGGCCAAAATGGGCCCAGGGAAAACTTACTACAACACACAAGGATTCTACCTTCCTGTAGCTCCAGTTCCAAGGAATCCAACACCTTCTTCCTCCTTCCTGGGCACTCCCACATTTGCAGCATACACTCACACACACACACATACATAAATACATACATACACTTACATATACACACATACAAAAACACATATACATACATATACACATATACTCACACACACCCATACAGTCACATACACACACACTCACATAGACACATACACTCACATACACACACATACACTCACACACACAATTGGACATGTACCTCATCATATAGCACCAGTAGCTCAGCATGTGATTAACTCTGAGTTTTATCCCTAATACCATTATCTCTCCCCAAAAAGTAAATAGCATATGATACACCAATATATTACTAAAATATGAGTAACCAAAATTAAGCAAGATTTTAAATAGACCAAAGACTCCTAAACTCTTGAGGACATGAATGTGACAAAAAAAATTAAGTTTTTACCCAGTTTCCATTATCATTGCATGGAACAAAGCATTAGGGATTAATGTTTAAATGCTTAAGAATATTTGTCTCAGTGACATAGAATACATCAAGCAGTTCTTTTTAAGTTAATTGAAAATTTATTACAATATAGTCTGTGTTATTTTGTTTTGTTTTTTCTTTTTCTTTCTGGAAATAAGCAAGACAATATCCTTCTGAAACAGCCTGTGAGCTGTAAAAGAACTATTAAAATCATGAGAAAGATGATCGATAATCCTGCTTGGCTTCTTAAGGCAGCATCTGTGTGGTAAGTGAACACTCAGCCAAGCAGCAGTGATGAGTATGGATATGTTTTACTTTCTATTTCGTGGTTGAGAAGAACCTGTGATTGGGCTCACAAACAAGAGAAGCAACAGGTTCAGTGTAGTCATGGGATTAAGGTGTTGAGCTTCTAATCCGGAAGCCTATTTAACATATCAGACCTGGTTTCCAGGTTCTCCCAGTATCCCTTCTGCCCAGATGCCCCTGCCTCTGACTATGCTCCCCACATATCTATAATAAACCTTCTCCTTCACCACACCTGAGAACAGTTACATTCCTTTCCTTTTTATTTCTTTTTTTTCATTCATTTGTGGCCAAGTGGCATAAATGAGCTCCATCCCAAGGAACTCAGCTGCTCAGAAACAAGCTGCTGATCTGACTCTTCTAAGGTATGGAGGATTCAATTTTGTTGGCTTTTATCACCCACAAAATTTGGTTCTAGAATCCACCTTTCCAGCCACTTCTCCCTCTACCTTATCTAACCATCCATCTCTCCTCTCTTACTCAGTCCTCTCTCCCTGTTATGCATAGCCTTTTGAGGCTTCCTCCAAGTGGGCATCTCTCAGCTAAGATCTTCAGGGTCCCACCGTGTGGGCAACTAACTCTACTTACTAAGACACATCGCTCCAGCTGTTTCTCCTCCATTTGATTTAACCACTTGCCACCCCCTCCTGGGTAATTGTCACTATAGAGTTCTCTTCCTTGTGTACGTTTACTACAAAGGCTACACTGGTGTGCCAGGCAGCTTCCTCTCAACCTATTGGGCTCCTGTCACATGGAAAGGTTTGCCTCTCCTCTGTGATTTGGGACCTTTCTCTCTGACAACTCTCTCAGTCTCCTTTGGGACACCCTGGGTTGAAATTATTACTAAGATGTATGTATACCTGCTCTCTCATAGCTAGTCTCAGCTCCTTCCTGGAACTCCTCACCTCCTCCCTAGGAGCTGCCTACTAAATCCCACAGCTTCTCGCATGCTACTGGGTCTGCAGGACTTTCCTCATCCCCTTCCCCTTGGAGGTTCTATCTCTCCCTTGTCATCTGTTATGAACTATTAAACTATGTAAAGATGTCTTACATTTGTTTATGCTGCATTTATTTAATGATGTAAAGATGTGTTGCCTGCCCAAGAAACCTCATTGGTTGAATAAAAAGCTGAAAGGCCAATAGCTAGGCAGCAGAGGAATAGGCAGGGCTGGTGGGCAGAGAGAATAAGTAGGAGGAGGAATCTAGGCTTTTGAGAAAGAGAGAGCAGGAAAGAAAGGGAGAGAGATGCCCTGGGCTAGTCAGCCAGCTAGGGAGTCGCCCAGCCAGTCAGATACAGAGTAGGACATGCAGAATGAAAGAAAGGTAAAAAGTCCTAAGGTAAATGTAGATGAAGAGAAACAAGATAACTTAACAGGTTATAAGAGCCAGTGGCACAAGCATAAGATAAGGCCGAGCATTCATAACTATTATCGTCTTCGTGTCTTTATTGGAAAGCTGGTTGGCAGCCAAAAGAAAGCCTGATACAGTTCCCCTGGGCTTTGAGTTTCCTTGTCTCCCTTGAAGCGCCACAGCTTCTCTGTGCCCTCGTGTCTTCTACAGTATTGGAAAGGCACCTTGGGTGGAGTTTCTGCTTGTTCCCCCTCGTCCCTTATTGCAAGAACCTTCTCTGTCTGTTAGCTGCCAGGTCCTCCCTATGGCAGAGCTCTTTCGGTGATCCTTCTTCCTTTTGTCCTTCAACTCAATTTCTTTCTTTGACTGTGGAGATTTTTAAAAAAGCATTCTGTATTACTAAGAACAGATTGATTAGTCTTAGTGTAGCTTGGTGGCCAAAAATGACACACCCAATCTCTCTGAACTGAAGTTTACTGCATTTGTCATTTATTTTGATGATAAAGGATCTTCAGTTAAAATTTCAAACTTAACAGGGACAAGGCTATAAAATTCTAGTTGTACAAAAGCTGCCAACTTAAACTGATAAATGTAATTAAGACATACAAATTAATGTGTTTTCAAGATTAAGGTTAAAAGCAAATACACTTAATAGATAGATGGTCCTCAAATCTTCAGAGATCTGCTGAAAATGGTTTTTAAATTTTTCAGTAAGAGGTAGATTTCCCCTCTTATAGCAGAAATCCTTAAGGTCTCTAAAAACAATAGATGAGCACAATGATACCACCTGAATTGTGGTAACCCTAACCACTGGGCAAAATTGCCCTATGCCTCACTTGTTGACAAGGCTCAACACAAACTCTGGATACTTTGGGGTTTATTGCCTGTCTTATTTAGGGTTTCTAATGCTGTGAATGTATTCCTGACACTCCACATGGTGAACCCAACATGGCACTGGGTGAAACAAAACTTCCTTGTATGTAGTGGCCACGTGGTGTAGCCAACATGGCTTTAGCAGGATGAGCTGTGTATGGAGGGCATGCCCCTAGGTGTGGCTATGTAAACCTGTCCTCACCCTCTCTCTTAAAGGGAGATGCCATGTTGTGGTCTATATCTCCTCCTCTCTAGTTTCTCTGCTCCTATACCTGCCTGGCAACTCTCCTGAATAAACTCTCATGTGGCCCTGGTAGTGTGTATGTGTGTATCTCTTCTCACGTGCAAAACCAACAGTGAAGAGACAACATGACCATGGCAACTCTTACAAAGAAGTTGTTATTTATAATTTACAAAAGACTATATCGCGGTAAAAACCCGCCCTGAGATATGTTTTAAACGGGATTTATTTTGTGAAAATCGCTTACAAAACAGAGCCGGTTTTAAGAAAAGATGACAGGATGAGGTTGCAGTGTGCTGGAGCCTTTCTAAGGAAGATTCTTCATCCCCACGCCGTACGTCCGAACTCCCGGGCAGCTGGGCCGAACTGCGCACCCGGTCGGGGAACTCTCATGAGAGAATGATGACTTCCTGTCCTGATCCTCTCCCTCGAAGGTCTACTTCCGGAATCCTTTTCAGTTAACCACGCCCCACTCGTCTCCAGTCTTCTGACGCGATCGTTCACATATATATTTCCTGATTTCCCGCTACATTTCCCCGTTTTGTCTAAATAGGAAGGTTCTAAACTAGGTATAAAACTACATACTATAGGGATCATCATAAAACAGTGTCTGGGAAAGAGAAAGGTACTAACATAAGTGAGGTCAAACTACTGCTAACAAACAACAACTACAAAGTACAATTTAATATCTAAAATGTTGATACGAGAAAATGCACAGGGATTGCTTTAAGGCTGTTTATCTTAAACAATAGAGTTCTAACACTTGAGTGTCTTTGCTGAAATGTGAAGTAATAACAACCTC
>PVIH01012725.1:0-62223 GCA_004025045.1 Sigmodon hispidus | reverse complement strand
ACAGAGAAACCTAGTCTCAAATACAAAACAAACAAAAACCCTAGAGAAAGAAAAGAACCACCAACAGATCTTTTAACCACTGAGCCATCTCCCCAGTACTCTGAAAACTTCTGTTTATTTTATTGGTGCTTTGCCTGCGTGTATCTGTATGACAGTGTCAGATCTCTATAGAGGTTCAAACGGGTGTGAGCTGCCATGAATGTTGGGACCCATCTCTCCATCTATCTTTACCTCCTCACCTTTTTTTTTTTTTTTTTAGTATTTATTTTTATTTTATGTGAATTGGTGTTTTGCCTGCATGTATAACTGTGTAAGGGTGTCAGATCTTGGAATTACAGGCAGTTGTTAGCTGCCATGTGGATGCTGGGAATGGAACTCAGGTCCTCTGGAAGAACAGTCAGTGCTCTTAACCGCTGAGCCATCCCTCCAGCCATCACCAAAGACTCCTGAAAACCTTTTTTCTTTTCTTTCTTTTTTCTTTCGAGGCATGGTTTCTTTCTGTAGCTTTGCAGCTTGTTCTGGAACTCCCTCTGTAGACCAGACTGGTCATGAACTCGCAGAGATCCGCCTGCCTCTCTCTGCCTCTCAATTGCTGGAGTTAAGGCATGTGCCAGCGCCCAGCTGACATTTTTTAAAGTAATGAAAAACAAGACAGAGTTGGGCTCTGTGCTAACTTTTTTGTTTTGAAATAGTCTCATGTAACCAAGGTTAACCTAGAACTATGTAGTCAAGGGTAACCTTGAACTCCATACCCTATGCCTCGACCTCAGGAGTGGGGAATTTCAGGTGTATTCTCCCATGCCCAATTCTGTGCTAACTTGTATTTTTTTTTTCTTCTTGAGACAGGGCTCTATTATGTAGATCAGGCTGGCCTCCAACTATGTCACCATACTCAGCTTTAAGCTTGGCTGATTAGATGACGAGATTCTGGGCAGAACTCAGAATAAAGCTGACATTTCTACCAAGTTGTTAAAAGCTAACCATTTGTCCCTGCTTGTCTCTGAGACTCAGCATTTTCTAATTACTGGCTAACACAAACCGTTGCAGAAATAAATGAAATACTGGCACTCATTTAAAACCATAACCACCACCTATAACTCCAGAGTTTCACCTTTTGAGGCCATCAAAATGTCATCACTGTTCCCAGTGATTCACTTTATGGCGAGTTAATATTATAATGTGGGGTTTCTTTCTTTTTCCTGACAGGGAACAGGTACTCAGCTGGCCTTGGGCTTCTGATCCTCCGGCCTTGATCTTCCATGGGCTGGGAATGTGAGCTTGTGTTATTACACCCAGCCAAGGCTATGAAGTTTTTTTTTTTTTTTTTTTTGAGACAGAGTTTCTCTATTGCTTTGCAGCCTGTCCTGGAACTCACTATGTAGATCCGCCTGCCTCTGCCTCTCGAGTGCTGGGATCAAAGTGCCTGGCTACAGTTATTTAAAGTTTTGATTTTTTTATAGTGTGTTCTGTGTAGTGCAGATACAAGGACAGCAGTGTGGGGTCAGAGGACAACATCATGTGTCCCCCTTACCTCTTACCTTGTTTGAAGCACGGTCTCCTCTTCACCAGTGCATCTTGGCCCAGGCTCTCTGGCCCACGAGTTCCTGTGGATTCTTCTGTCTCTATTTCCCCTCTGTAAGATCCCAGGTGCCCTATACTATGTCCACCCTATACTGTGTCCAACTGCACATGGGTTCTTGGGGTCCAAGCTCAGGTCCTTACCTTGTAGAGGAAGCTCTTTGCTCCCAGAGCCATCTCTTTAGCCCTAAAGTTTTGATATAGAAAATAAAATTGATTCACCTAGAGCATTGCTTTTACCAATTTTATTGATTAGAATGTGGGAGTGGGCTGAGTGTGGGGGCAGATGGATCGATCATGAGTTTGAAAATAACCTGAGCTACACAGGGAGGACTCTCTTGAAAAATAAAAGTGTTGGGCAAGGTGGTTCAGCAGGTAAAGGTACCTGCCACCAGGCCTGACAAGTTCCAGTCACTGAACCTACGTTGCGAAGGGAATGAACCGATTTCTGAAAATTGTATTCTGACTACACATGCTATGGAACACACACTCCTGAACACCAGTGCTCTTGTGTGCATGCGTGCTCTCTCTCTGTCTCTCTCTCACACACACAATACAATTTATGGAAATACAAAATACACAAATAGAGGGCTGGAGAGATGGCTCAGCGGTTGAGAGCACTGATTGTTCTTCCAGAGGACCTGAGTTCGATTCCCAGCATCCACATGGCAGCTCACAACTGTCTGTAATTCCAAGATCTGACACCCTTACACAGTTATACATGCAGGCAAAACACCAATTCACATAAAATAAAGATAAATATTTAAAGAAATATGTAACATATTACCATACTCTGCAGTACAGTAAAAACTAGGAGCGATGACAGACACTTGTAATCCTGGCATTTGGGAGGTAGAGACAGAGGATCAGGGCTTCAAGTTGAGTCAGGAATGTGAAGTCAGCCTCTTCCTCAGCTACATAAAGAGCTTTGTTTTTGGCTGGGGAGAGTATAGAAATAATTGTAGACTTTGAAAGAAGAAAAATGTGTTACTAAAAAAATCCTCTCAACACAGTACAGACTGAGAGTTGAACTCAGGGCTTACCAGGCTTTCACCCTACCACTGCGCAGTATTCTTTCACCCGCAGCAGTTCTTTTTAAAAACAAAAACAAAAACTAGGGGCTGGAGAGATGGTTCAGAGGTTAAGAGTACTGACTGCTCTTCCAGAGGTCCTGAGTTCAATTCCCAGCAACCACATGGTGGCTCACGACCATCTCTAATGGGATCTGGTGCCCTCTTCTGTATACTGTATACATAATAAATAAATCTTTTTTTAAAAAAAAGAAAAAAACTTTTATTTATTTATATATTTACCTATTTGCCTTGGTGTTTGCCTGGAACTGGAACTACAGACAGTTGTGAGCTGCCATGTGGGTGCTGGGAATTGAACCCTGGTCCTCTGGAAGAGCAGTCAGTGCCCTTAACTGCTGAGCCATCTCTCCAGCCCTCAGAATTTCTTTTTGAGACAGGGTGCTCAGTGTTTCCTTAGACTTGAATGTAGTAAGTCATGATTCTTCCAAGTGGAGTAGCTGGATTACAGATGCTGATATTACACCAAAAAGTCCAATAATTACACTCTGTAATAATCAAATAGTAGAGGCTGGAGAGAGGGCTTGGGGGTTAGGAGAACCGGTCGCTTTCCCTGAGGATCCAGGTTCATTCACTTCCCTGCACCAACATGGTGGCTCACAACCATCTAACTCTAGTTCCAGGGGATCTAACACCCCCGCCCTGCACTAGGCATACATGTGGTTTTCTTTTTTTTCTTTTTTTTTCTTTTTTTTTTTTTTTTTTTTTTTGCACACTACCATTATTTATTGTTGCTGTCTTCTAAACTTTATTTATTTATTTGCCTTGGTGTTTGCCTGGAACTGGAACTACAGACAGTTGTGAGCTGCCATGTGGGTGCTGGGAATCGAACCCGGGTCCTCTGGAAGAGCAGACGGTGCTCTTAACCACTGAGCCATCTCTCCAGCCCCATACATGTGGTTTTCATATATATATACATGCAGACAAAACCCTCATGCACAGATATATTTTTTAAAAAAAAAAAAAACACAGGCAAATAATAATCAGGGATTGTGGCCCGTTTCTGGATGCTTGGAACCTAGACCTGGTGCTGAGATATCTATTAAGACAAAGAAGGGAACCAGCACCCATTCCACAAAGGAGGCTGCTGAGTGGCAACAGTGATCTGGTCTCTTTCCCCCAGCTTCTAGTAAGCTGGCATCAACTGGGAGTTGAGTGCACCTGTGGCAGCACAGGACCACATACCAAAGACCCCGGGATAGTTTTTCCAGCTCTTAGCTCAGAAGGGGTTGGGAGAGGCTGCCTGGGTGGAATTAGTCTGGGGCTCTGATTCTAAGAGATACAGGGATGATCAAAGCAGATCTCAGCAGGGAGGCTGTTTGAAATGTTAACAAAGCAGCTAGATGCCAGGGAGCCTCAGAGTAGAGGCCAGTAGAGGTCAGGGACATGCTGGTGTGGGGGGCAGCCTCTGCATGGCTTCTCTTCCCAGGGTTTACTGGGGGCCTGCAATTTAGCAGGACCGCTTCGCCCTCCACTATGATTGCAATCTTTCCAATTGGTCCAAAAGCCGACAGGAAAGGGGGTGGGTACAGGAGCTCCTAACCTCTTCTAGTGTCCCTACTGAAATGAGGGACATTTCTCACCTTGGCCTGGCCAAGAGACTCTGTATTGGAGGAAGCTGAAGCCCAGATGGGGACATAGCTGGTGCTTGTTGGAGGCAGATGTAGTATTGAGCTTTTCAAAAGTATAAAGTTAGAGGGCCCTTGGGCTGCGGCCCTAAGTCTGGTTATTGCTAGTTCCTCTCTGGGGACAAGTTGGCAACTTCCTGCTGGATCAGGTGACAGCCTGGCTCCAGGTTGGACTTTGTGCTGGGGTTACAGGGACTGCTGGGAAGTCAGTTCTAGGTCCAGGCAGGGAAATTAGGGAGCTCAGCTGAGCAATCATGAGTACAGGGCGTGCAATCAGCCACAGCTGGGCCCGGGCTGGCCCTTCCCAGGTTGGATGTCCCAGAAACCTACCTGAACAGTAGGATCAAGGACAAGAAGGAAAGCTGGATCACTGCTCTGAGGCTGGGGCTGCTGTCTGTGCATTGGAATGAGGAAGAGGGAACGGAATATAATCCTAATTTTTTTTCTGTATTCTTTCCTTCCCCTTTGAATCAGGGCTCCACTCTGTGGGTTAATCCCAGAGGATTCTGTCCTGAGAGGAGACTTCTCTCAATTTATGGAGTCACATATGGCCTTGAACTCTCCAGGGCTAGAGAGAACCACCTACTCAGGTTCTCATACAGTCTTGAACTGACTGACCTTCCTGCTTCCATATCCTGAGTGCTGGGGCTGAAAGTGGGGCTGTGCCTTTGGGGCAAGCACCACTGCCTTCCCAGAAATCCTTTCCCTTCTCTTTTGAGCAGTGATGAACATGGGGCAAGCACTCTGCCACTGAGCTACAAAGTTCATGGAGAGCAATGATTTTTTTTTTTTTTTTTCTTTTCTTTTCAAGACAAGAGTTTCTCTGTGTTAACAGAACTCACTTTGTGGACCAGGCTGGCCTCGAACTTGAACTCCCAGATCTGCTGCCTGCCTCCCAAGGGCTGGGATTAAAGGCATGCTCTTCCACCACTGGGCTATGATTTTGTTTAATACACCTTTTTAATGTCTTATTTTCATTTTTATGTGCCTGCCTGAGAGTTGTCCTGGAATCCCCTGGAACTCGAGCTATAGACAGTTGTGAGCTGCCATGTGGGTGCTGGGAATTGAACCTGGGACCTCTGGAAAAGCAGCCCTTGCTCTTAACCACTGAGCCATCTCTCCCGGAGGACCCCAAGAGCGGTGATTCATTGCAGCTAGGTGTGGTAGTGGTAGCAGCTTACATAGGTCCATCATAAGATGATGATACCATAGTTACAAGGGGCCTTGTAAATTACATGGCTAAACTCCAGCACTGGAAAGAATATTGAAAGAGTTAGTGGTACTGGGCAAGAATAATGAACACTTTTCTGACTGCTCTTTCCAAAAGCCAGAACAAGGGCTGCAGCTGATCTCCTACCCACCATCCCCCTCCTGCTGTGAGCCGCAGGGGGAGGGGGGTTGGGAGGTGGGTGTCCAGAAAAGACCTGTTTTGGTGTCTCTCTACACACACACACACACACACACACACACACACACACACACACTCGACTTTCCTGAGGCCTTGCTCACCTTTGTCTGCTATCCTCATATATGCCTTTGACACCTAATTAGCAGAGGAAGACTTGGGGTCCTTAGGTTAAGTTGAGAGTTTGGTCAGGAGCACCCTGAGGGCAGCATGGCCCAGGGTTTGTTTGGGTATGAGCTCATGGAGAGTGTAGGCTTGAGTGGTATTATCAGGAAACTGAGGCCCAATGTGGGCAATAGGTGATCTGCTTGGGGTGTGTGTGGGTGACTTAAGGCAGGTAGTGTAGTCAGCTCAGTGTTAGCATGAGTGAGGACTACAGCATGCCAGAGCAGATTAGGCTGTCATCAATTCATGTCTCTGTCCTCATGCAGACCAGGACCAGAAGAAAACTGTGTGACAAGTTTCAAGCTGTTAATGCTGGACAACTCTTAACTGTGGGGTGATCACAAGACCTTTCTGGGGGCCACTGAGAAGGAGGAGGAGATTTTCTAGCCTCCAGGCAGAGATGAACTTCAGGACGCTGGCCTTCCTCTTTCTTCTGTCCTGAAGGATGACATTTCCTACCTTGCTTTCCTCATAGAGTCAGAGATATAAAAGAGCTTGGTCAGCTATAATAAAGCAGCAGAGGCCTGCAAGGAAATGAACACAGCATTTTCCAGACTTCTAAAGAAAGGCTTTTTTCTTACAGGTTCCCTAGGCACTCTAGTCACCTACCTCAAGACCCACCCTAATTTATCTTTGTTCAGCATCTCCGTGGAAAAGCCAGACACTCAACAAGAGTGCCCTGGGGGAATCAAAGGCCAATTAAGGGTAAACTGAGGCCTGATCATCACTCTAGGTACTAAGGAATGAATGAGGAACAATCAGGAACTCAGAACATTGCTGGAGGCTGGGGCTGCTGCGGTACTGAGCCAGGGGAATACCTGCTACCCGCCACAGGTCCCAGGTGTTTAGGAAAAAGTCTTTCTCAATTGTGCTGGAGACAAGCGGCTCTCCAGGGGTGGTCCAAGCCCCGCACTTCGCTGCCCTTTCCTGCCCTATAGATCCCCAACTCTCTCCGGGTCCTCCCCGGGATGACAGACTTTGGCAGCTCCAGGGGACCCTCTCTTCTATAGCCCGATCTCGACCTCGGGGCTCGGCGGGCAGGGAGGGGCGGTTTGCCACTGCACTGCCACCGTTCTCCCCCGCCCCCTTCCCCCGACGGCCGCTCCCGCCGCTCGCGCCCCGCCCGGCCCGCGGCCCCGCCCGCGCTGCCCCCGCCCCCGCAGTGCTCCCTCGGCCTCCGCCGCCCAAACTTTTCTCCGGGCGGGCGCGTCTCCAGCGGCGGCCGCCCCCGCGCATGGGCGCCGCGCCGCAGGGGGCCTGACCCCCGCCGCTGGGACTGCGCGCCCCCAGCCCCGCGCCATGGCGGCGCGTGCGCCCCCCGCCGCACCTGCAGCCGACGAGCCCGGGAGCCCCGGAGGCCCCCCGCGCAGGAAGAAGTCCCGCTCCGGCCTCCGCCGCGCCTTCAGCTGGCTGCGGGGCAAACGGCGCAAGAAGAAGGCGATCGGGGCCGAGGGCGCCGAGTCGGCTGCCCCCCGGGCCAAGAAGGCGGACGACAAGGCCAAGCGGGCCAAGGGCAAAGGCAGGGGTAAGGTGGCTGGGCACCTGGGTTGAGCGCTCCGAGGGTGTGGCAGGGTGGGTCCTCTTCGGGGGTCGGCCGTATGTGGAAGGGGCGTCTCCTAGGCAGTGGTTTTGGAGGAAGTGAAGAGCCCAGGGCACCCCAAGATAGATTCTGTGCTGCTCCAGGGACACAGCCTGGCCAACTTTGAGGGGTCGAGACCCCCATCTGGGTCAGGGATCCCCTGGTTTAAGCAGGAAGTGCTGGCTGGCTGGCCCTCCTGGTGGAGAGGCACTTCCCCCTGGCTCTCCTAGGTTCTGCCCTCTGCTGAGTCAGGGGGTCAGAGACTTGACTCTGGCCTGGGGCCAATGGGAGAGGCAGGTGGCCTTGGGTCTTGGGGTGGCAGTTTCTTTGGGTCTTTAAGGTCAACCTGCTCAAACGGAGTTTTTGCCCTCCAGGTAGATCCTGGTTCCCAGTTCCACTCCTTTGCCTTATGTTGTTACCTGTTTTAGCTTTTCTCCCCCCCACCCCCTCCTTACCTGGGCCAAACCATAAACATCCACCTCCTGGGGTGGTGAGATCACTATGGCAAGGCCTCTCCCCATGCTTACTCCTTTCCCTAGTCCTGGTAGGGACCCGCTGGTGTTGAGAAAGGGGGAAACTGAGGTACAAGTTACATGGAAAGGCTGTGCCTAGGCTGGATGGGGTGAAGTCTGGCAGATGTTTCCTAGTGTTTGGAGTTTTGAGGCCCTGGCTCTTCCTGGAACCTAAGGGTTGGGCAGCCTAAGAAAGAACAGGGAAGAACCTGGCCCATCCCGTTTAGGGTCGCTGTACTTTTGACCAATTGTTTGGCTTTCCCTTCGTTTCTGTCTTCAGTTTGATGGAAGAAAGTTTTAGTCTGCTAGCGGGTAGGAGGACACCTGCCCTCTTTTATTCTGCCCAGCTACAGTGCTGGAGGTGAGGATCTGGCAGGGGTCAGGGCCCCTCCCATCTAGCCTGTGTTTACCTTTCCAGTGCCCTTTAAGCACCTCTAGAGAATTAGAAGGAACTTCAGGGGTCAGGAAGAGGGTGGAAAACCTCTTGTGAGATTGCATCCTGCCTGATCTTCCTTTTGGATAAGGGCCCTGCTTTCCTTGGGCCCAGCCACAAATAGAAGGTAGGGACTGAGATGAATGGGCCAACCCCTAAGGGAAGGTTTGGATGAGGGGTGTTTCCAAGTGTTCTGCAGCCTCTAACTGGAGAGAAGTCTGTCCCAGGGTTCCCCAGTGAGGGCGAAGTCATTCCTGTCTCTCAGACCTGCAGAAGTATGGGTTGTGGTCAGGTTGTCAAGCGGGACTCTGGACTAGTGCTATACCCCAGGGGGAGTGCATTCTCTTTTTTCCAGGTGACTAGCCGGGAGGCAGAGGGCTGCAAACAGTGAGTTGCAGGTTAGTGTTCCAGCCTCCTGGCAGCATCAGGTGAGCCGCCCTCTGCCTTGTGTTTGGTATTGAGTGGCGCTGGGCTTTCTGGGCAGCAGGTCGGCCTTACTGAGTCCACGTGCATGGGTGACACCCTGTGCCCTGAGCTGTTGTCCTCTCGGGTCTGGAGGTGGCCCAGGTACTTCGGATGGCCGGCCGGCTTGTTCCTTTCTGCTCCTGCCGCCTATTGTTCCAATTCTTTCCTTGCCACTTGTCTGGCCCAACTTCTTTTCTGTTTATTAAGAGAAATAAATCCGATCTCTCTAATCTCCACTGGCCAGGAAGGGAAGGCTGGAGGTTTAACTCTTTCGGGGAAAATGACCATCAGGATGGAGCTTGGAGAAGAGAGATACCAGGGGCATTTCTGGAAGGAAGGACAGGAAGGCCTCTGTGGGAAGCTCATTAGGTTCATCACAGTCTTAGAACTAGAGTCTGAGACACAGGTCCTTGCTCTCTTCACCGGTCTACTGTGAAGTGGGAGACAGTGCTTGTCACGAAATTCTGAGCTGTACATCTTCCCCTAGGACTCCTGCACTTCTCTTTCAGGCTTAGAAAAGAAGAAACTTGACTTTGATTGATTACTCTGGATGTGTCTGGAGACTTACATCCATTTTCGCACTAGATCCTATTTGCAGAGTCCTGCATGATGGCAACACACTTAGAATCTCAGGCCTGGAGCTGCTGAGGCAGGAGAATAAATTTGAGGCCAGCCCAGGCTACAGATCAACACTTCTCAACATTACAACATGTCTGCAAGTGTGTGTGTGGTGTATGTCTGTGTATGTGTATCTGTGTGTGTGTGTGTGGTGTATGTCTGTGTATGTGTATCTGTGTGTGTGTGTGGTGTATGTGTGTGTGTGTTGGGGGAGATTTTCATTTTGCAGATGAAAAAATCTGAGGCTTAGTGACAATGAATGATTAATTTGGCCAGACTGAGATTTAAATTGAAAATCAGATGTCTTCTAAACTAATGTGATTCTCCAGGAGACACAGGGGTGAGGCTTGGAGATTCTATGCAGCCTACTCTATAGTCAGGAGTCAGCCCAGAGCGAGGCAAGGGGACTTGATAGAGGGGGGCCAGTATCAGAGTGAGGCAAATGGGTTTAATTCTGATACAGCTACTAAGGCCCATGACACTGGACAAGCAACCTCTCCGGGAGCTCACAGAGTCTGTAGTTGCCTAACGGGAAAGGGAAGGGACATTTCCCCAGATGTAGCCTTGACTATCCAAGGCTCTTACAAGAGATGATATAGAACTCAGAGGAAAGAGAATTCAGTGTGGAATGCCAGGGGTTGTTAGATTCTGTTTATAAGTTTAGTCTGGCAGGAGCAGGTTCAGAGGCTGACCCTCTCAGCTATAAGACACAGGCTGCCCATTCACCCTTTCTTTTCTGTAAAACTAAGGACTCTAATTAGATAATAGATATGCACACTCTTGGTAAACTGTGGCAGATGGGCTAGTGGAGGCAGGCTTCTTATGGTGAGGACTTGGGCGTTCATTTTAGTTCATGTTGATCATTACTGATGCCCAGTCACAGAAGGTGGAGTCTTACCTTGCCTCACTATCGGAGCCAGACATGAGAGGAAGTTGAAAAAGCAAACAGGTATCCATATTTTCCGGAAGAAAAGATCACCTGAACGAACCTGTAGGGATGGAGTGTTCTGGGACTGATGCCAGAATAGGTGCAGTGGCTAACCAGGGGAGGCTCTCTGGAGGTGGTGAGGAGGAAGAAGGGCTGATTTGAAGGGTGAAGAGAATTAACAGGAAGACTGGTCTGCTCGGAGTCTGGCCAGGCTTTTCTCTGTGTTTGGAGGTAAACAGTTTTTCTCTGGTACAGGTGAAAAAGTCCTCTGGATAGAAGCAAGTTGCCCAAGGCCACTTGGTCTCATGCATTTGAAAAAGTCTTTAGGATGCATTCAGGCATTGCTCAAAGTGATGGGAATACCTGAAGCCAAGACTCATAGTTTTGGGGCTGGAGAGATGGCTCTGTAGTTAAGAACACTAGCTGCTCTTCCTGAGGTCCTGAGTTCAATTCCTAGCACATGATGTCTCACAACCATTTACAATGTGATCTGATGGCCAGAAAGAAGAGCACTCATACATAGAATAAATCTTTCTTTCTTTCTTTCTTTCTTTCTTTCCTTCTCTCTTTCTTACTTTCTTAAAGACTGGCAGCTTGGGGTTAGGGACGGAGTCCGGAGTCCAGTTGGTAGCGGTTTCAGCCAGCGTGCTTGAAGCGAGGCTGTGACCTCTGTATCCGTGGTAAAGAATGAACTGGGTGTGGTGGTACACACCTAAAAGCCTAGGACTTGGGAGGTGGCTGCGGGAGGTGTCAGGAGTTCAAGGTCATTTCATTTACAGAGGGAGGTTAGGCCAGCCTGAAATACTGCAGACCCACCCTCCCCTGTTGGTAGAAATGATGTCTGTCACAGCACTGCTTGACAATCTTCAAAGGCCATACTTTCCAAAGTAATGTGACTGTAGATGAGTTTCTAACTGGAGAGAGTCTACCAGGGAGCTTTCAACACCAGTGTGTGGCTCTCCTGTTTCCTTTGGGCAGTGACAGAATTCAGGAACTCGTTCCCTTCCATTTGGCCACTCACTGAGGGAGGGCTGTCCTTGGTGTAGGGCTGGAGATGGCTCTTTGTTTTCAGAGTAGGTCATTCACTCTGGAGTCATGCTATCATACATCCTTAATTTTCTCTCTCTCTCTTTTTTTTTTTTTTTCCTGGTAGCACACACCTTTAATCCCAGCACACTGGGAGGCATAGACAGGTAGATCTCTGAGTTTGAGCCCAGCTTGGGGGGGGGGCTACCCAGAGAACCTACATTCTCAGCACCTACAAAGCAGCTCCTGACTGTCTGTATGTAACTCCAGTTCTGGAGGACCTGACATCCTCACACATACATAACATACATACATACATACATACATACACACACACATACATAGGAGGACCTGACATCCTCACACATACACACACACATATCAAAACATAACGCACATAAACACTTTCTAAAAATTTTACTCTTTAGATTTATTTTATGTGTATAAATATTTTGCTAGTATGTATGTGTGTGCATGTATGTGCCTGGTGCTCACAGAGGTCAGAAGAGTGTGTTAGGGTGTTGGATCCTCTGGAACTAGAAGTTAGAAGAGTGTGTTAGGGTGTTGGATTCCCTGGAACTGGAGTTACCAATGGAAGGGTAGGAATTGAACTGGAGTCCTTTGTAAGAGGGTTAGGGTTAGGGTTAGGGTTAGTCTAAACCTCTTCTCTTTAGGCCCTTCCCTTTTTTTGGATACCAGAGTTTGACTATGTAGTCCTGGCTGTCTTAGATAGAACTCACTGTGTAGACCAGGTTGGTCTGGGCCAGCCTCCACCTCCCTTGTGCTGGGGTTAAAGGCATGTATGTCTACCACCTTGCCTGACTTGGGTCTGGGTTTGGAGCTCTGCTACACTGTATGACCCTGACTAAACTACCCTCAGCCTGGCTAGGTGGCTCCTGGCTTAACACATAGGAAATTCAGTGGTTTCTGACTCGAGTCTTTAGATTTGAGAGTGGGTTGAATGTGGGGTAAGAATTCTATCCAGGAAAGCAGACCCAGTAGCCTCACAATGCCACTTCTCTATACTGAGCTACATGGTTCTAAATTTTATTTCATTTATCTATTTTATATATGGGGGTGTTTTGCCTGCATGTATGTCTGAGCAGAACTTGCATGCAGTGCCTATGTAGTTGGAAGATATGTTCTATCTCCTGGGCCTGGAGTTAGAGGTGGTTGTGAGTCACCATATGGGTGCTGGGGATGGAACCCAGGTCCTCTGGAAGAGCAGCCAGTGCTCTTAACTGCTGACCCATCCATCTCTCCAGCCCTAAAGCTAATGATTTTATTTATTTATTTGTTTGTTTATTTATTTATTTATTTTTGAGGCAGTGTGTCACCCTGGCTGGCCTGAAACTTGGCTATGTTTAGGTTGGCCTTCAAACTCACAGATCACAGAGACCGGCCTTCCTTTGCCTGTGGAATGCTGGGATTGAAGGCACTGGCTATCATGCTCAGTAACTAATCGTCTATGTCATCCTATTTTGTTTCCTTGCTTTGTTTTTTGTTTGCTTTCCAGACAGGGTTTCTTTGTGTAGTATGGCTGTCCTGGAACTCACTCTATAGACCAGGCTGGCCTTGAACTCAATATTTGCCTATCCCTAACTGTCTGCCTCCTGAGTGCTGGGATTAAAGGTGTGTGGCTTGGCTGTCTATATCACTCCAAACCCAAGTGATGACACTGGGCACTTTTTGCTTGAGCTGGATCCATTTGCCTTTCAGTAGGCATCTCGTGTATTTCCCGATGCTCGCTGTGCGCCTTTCCTTTGCCTAGGATGTGTTTGCCTTCATTTTTCTATCCGGTGGGTTCCTGTTCATCTTTTTTTTTTTTTTTTTTTTTAAAGATTTATTAATTACGTATACAGTATACAGAAGAGGGCACCAGATGGTTGTGAGCCACCATGTGATTGCTGGGAATTGAACTCAGGTCCTCTGGAAGATCAGTCAATGCTCTTAACCTCTGAGCCAGCTCTCCAGCCCCGCTCCTGTTGACCCTTTAAGGTGCCACTGTCCTCATGCCCTTGATACTGCTAGGGACATTATTGCTCCTAGCCTTTAAAGTACTCTGCTTAAGAGATTTAAGGTTAGAAGAATTTATTTTGTGATTCTCTTCCCTTTGGGTAGGTGTCTCTACCCAGGGTTTTAGCTTGGGGCCTAGGCCGTGGTTATGGAGGCAGGAACCCTTTCCCTGGAAGAGAGTGGTTTTTCTTTCTTTCTTTTTTTTTTTTGTTAAGGGTAACCACTCAATATCTTTATTTATTTATTTATTTATTTATTTATTTATTTATTTGCCTTGGTGTTTGCCTGGAACTGGAACTACAGACAGTTGTTAGCTGCCATGTGGGTGCTGGGAATCGAACCCGGGTCCTCTGGAAGAGCAGATGGTGCTCTTAACCGCTGAGCCATCTCTCCAGCCCCAGGAGAGTGTTTTTTCAGAGGAGCTGGTGGCTGCTCTGTCCATCTTCTGTTCCCTGTGCTGTGACGGATGGGTATCGCCTGCCTTCAGTCTAGACAGGAAAGGAGACAGCTAACTCTGCAAATGCTCAGTACCTACTGTGTGCCAGGCACTGAACTGGGGATTAACAAGAGTCAAAGTCTCAATCCTCTTGAACCTCAGCCTGTGAGAACCCTAGCTGGGAAGGATGAGTCGCTGAACAAATAAGGACCAGAAATCATGAGCAGAGCTAGGTGTGGGGCACAGGGCTGCAGTCCCAAGCACTTGGTTGGCAGAGGCAGGAGGATCAGAAATTTAAAGTCATCTTCAACTACATAGCAAATTGAGGCCAGCTTAAAAGTAAACCAAAACAGTAAAGAAAAGGCACAGAAGAGATCCTTTGGAGAGATCAAGGACAGCTTCCCTAAGGTGATATAGATCTGCTCGGTGAGAGGAAGCTGGGGTGAGGGGACTTGTTTTGGGGTTAGGCGGTCATGGGCTGGCTCTCTGGAGTTCTGTGGGGAAACTACACCTTACTTACTATCCAGGTACCTGAGGACAGGAGTTGGGTGGAATGACTCTTGCCTTGGCCCTGCCCTGCACAGGGCCTGGCACTAAGTGACTTTGGGTCATAGATGATCCAACATGGGCAGCTTTAAATCCTAGGTGGTCGAAACTGATGTCATAAGGAACCTCCTTGGTACTTACAGAAAGGCCCAGAGAAGAGGTGACTTGCTCAAGGATCTGTCTCCTGGCGAGGCTGACCTGAACTGGCTGGGTCTTAATGTGGGCCTGGAGCCCATCCCAGCGGGGGCGGGAGGGTGGGACAGGGTGGAGGGGTAGTGGTGGGGGTTGACTTTTGCTTCCCCCACTCCTTTGTTCAGACTTCAAACAGAAAAGCCCTTCCCACAGAGGTGCCTCTACCAGGGAGGAAAGAGTAGGAAGGGAGCCAGGAGGAGATCGGGAACCTCCCTTTCTCCCTCTCAGACACCTTCAGGCCTTGTTCCAGTTCTTGCCTCATGCATCCAGCCATCTGCTTGAACCTCCCTAAAGCCCGGGAGAGCATGCAGTCCATGGGCTCTCCTCAACTGCTCCCCCCCCCCACCTTCCCCGTCCAGGAAGCAGCATAGAACACAGTCTGCGGAACTGGGCTGTGGGGTAGCCTGACACTGTGACGAGGAAAATCCACCCCATGATGTTGTCAGCAGGGAGCAGAGCAGGACGCCCTCCCACACTCCTGGAAATCCCCTCTCCCTCTCCCGAACCCTCAAAGCCCTCTCAGCTGCTCCTGGGCTGTCACATGCTGAGGAACTGGGATGAGAGGAAGCATTGTATAGTGTTGGCCTGAGCATCATGGGGTGGGGAGAGTGGGTCCACGGCCCCCAGGGCCATCTCCAGCTGCTTGGCTCCAATGCTGGAAGGAAGGAGGCGAAAGCAGCTGCCTGCGGCGGGGATGAAATCTTCCACCTTGCCCAGCCGTTCACTGCACTAGTCCTAGAGCTTCACTGTCCTCAGGACTGGTTCTGCAAAGGACTGCTTGCTCCCCTCACAGCTGGCCGCACAACCGCCATAGGGACAGCTCAGCCGGCACAGGCATTGAACCTCAGCCTTGTGGCAGAGTGTATGATATCCTCGGGTGGGAGGAGGAGATGACCATGGCAGGCCTCCTGTGTGCTTAGGATGTCTCTCCTGCAAGTCTCTAGCCAGGTGAAGCCTTCACCACCATTCTGCAAGTGGGGGTGGTGTCACAAGGTACACATGACACCACATGATTAGTGTGGTTCCTGGGGTCTTGGCCCACATGCTTACCATACTGGTCCCTCCTAACCCCAGCTCACTTGCCTCTCCCATATTTGGCAGCCAGGGGCTAAACCCCTTCCCCAGGATCCTGCAGCAGGTACTGTCTTTAAAACAAAAAGCACAAGGTGTTATTACCACTACCCTATCAGTACCACCACCAGGCAGACACAAGAGCCACACTGCTTTTACACATAGTAAGCAGGCAGCATGCCTTCCCATCTCCATCCTTACTAGACTTTCTATCACATAGAACACACTATGTGCTGAGTTTGGGTTGCCATGGGTGACACACACGGTTCCTACCCTTGTGGATATTTTTGTGGTTGGTAAAGCAGTTACCTAAATGATTTGGTAATAAAGTAAGTTGCTGGGCTGGGTGCTGGAAGTGTGTTTGGTATATCACAGGGCAGCACCTGGGAAATACAGAAAGTTGGGTCAGAGAGAAGGGCTCATGGAGAAGCAGAGGGGCAAGCAAGGCTTTGAAGATGAAAAGGAGTCAGCGGCTGTGGAGTCTGGAGGTGCACACTAGAGAGGGCAAGTCATTGTGTGTCGTTAGATTTCTGAGAATGAAGACAGCTGGAGCGAAGGAAGGCTCCCGTGATAGGCAGGGGCAGCATCTATCTACAGCATCTGCAGTGCCCCTGGTGGCCAGGCACTCTCCATTCCAGATAGCCTCCCGGGCTCCTTGCTTACCTGTCCACACTCAATTCACGCCAAACTTACTTTGTGAGTGTTCTCTGCCCCCACATACCGCCTGTCCCCATTATGTACCTTAGTTTCCTTGTCTGTGAATGGAGTTGACACAATAGATCTGTAAGGTTTCTCCCATCCCCCCTTTTTACATGTTCATTTATTTATGTATTTATTTCTTGTGTGTGCATGCCACAGCATGTGTGTGGAGGTCAGAGACAGCTCATCAGAGACCCAGCTGAGTTCTTGGGAACTGTAACTCAGTTGGTAAAGCATGTCAGCTGGTGCTTTTACCTGCCAGCGGGCCAGCCAGGCCTCTTCTAGCTTTGGTACAGGATTCTATTCGCTATGCAGTGTGGAGAGTGGTGCATACTGCTTGGTACACAGGGCATGTCATTTTCTATGGGTGAGTGAAATGCCAGCTCCTCAGGGATTGCACTATTGTTAACCTCAGGTTCTTAGTAAGAGGAGGGCCTCAGGCAGGGTTGGGATCAGCTTTGACCCTCTCATTTTATCAGAAGGGAGTCCTGTGTCCTGGAATCACTGGGCATTCCAGCAGTGTGGTAGAGTGGAAAGGCTTGCTCAGCTGGCGGAAAGAATAAGCACACACAGAAACTAGAATCAAGGGCTCTGAACTCCTAGCCAGGTGGAGAGCTGCTGGGGATGCTGTAGGGCAGTGGGTATGCTGAACTCCTAGCCCAGGTGGAGAGCTGCTGGGGATGCTGTAGGGCAGTGGGTATGCAGTGCATTGCTCAAGGGTAGCTGTGAGAACATAAAGGCCCTAGAGGTCTTTCAGAAGTGATAAGGCTTAGTGAGGATTTTGAAAAAAAAAAAAAAGAGACTTGTGAGGGGCACACAGCCCTGCAGTGTGATACATATAGGTGGCTTCACATGTTTACACCTACATGCACACACAGACAACAAACACAATTGCAGTCATACTCATACACAAAGCATAGTCTTATTAACAAACATTATGCACACACACATTGTTACAAGAAATCAGTGATATTCATCTACCTTGAGCAACACAGTCACAATGCTAAGCAAACATACAGAAATACACATTCAGACACAAAAATAGACTCAGTTACATTGACACATTTGCAACATACATGATTATACTAATCAGAGACAAACAAATGTTCAGGGTGGAGGGTATATACACACAAATACGTAGCTATATTGATGCCTGCAGTTACATATAGATGTCTAGGTACTCATCCTTCAAGGTCAAAGGCAGATAAACTGAAAGGCATGGTACAGGTAGGCCTGGATGTGACTCCTGTCTCTGTAGCTTAATGCATGCTCTTGGAATATGGGTCAGTCAGGTGACTTTAAGGAATCCTCGTTTCCTCCCATCGGTAAAATGGATATGACAAAAGTACCTACCTTGTGGAATTATTTTGTGGATGAAGTGAGACAGCCACAGCACAGTGCTTCTCACACTGAGCACGAAGTAAAAAGATGTTACTATTATTTTCAACACCCCAAGTACAGAGATAGTTAGTTCGACACATGTATAGGTAACAGTCGGAGAGGCAATACACAAACACATGACACTCACGGGGTGGTGGCCAGTGGGCCTAGCAGCAGCAGGGGGGCTAGCCCTGCTTGTCTGGAGGCCAGTGCCTAGTTCTTCCAGTTCCACTGCAGTTCTCCCAAGAGGCAGGCCGCGCTGGGCTGGGAGATCCCGAGACCCGCCTACCCAACCTGGACAGTCGGAGCCCTTTCCCAAGCACTCAGGGCGGGGCGGCCCAGCAGGTCTCCCTGGTCCTTTGGAGGGGTGGAGCGGAAGGGCCGCGCACCAGTCCCCGCCCCTCCTCTGGCCCCGCCCTCGGCGTGACCATTGGCCGCAACATTAGGGGGCGTGGCCGGGCTGGGGCTGGGGGCGCCCGCGGTGGCCGCCCGCGCGTCTCGCTGCCTCCCTCCCGGGGCTGCGGGCCCGGCGGCCGGGCTGGCTGGGCCGCGCTTGGGTACCTAAGCCAGATCCCGCACTCGCCATGGGCAACTCACACCACAAGAGGAAGGCCCCCAGCGGCCCCCGGACCCGCAGCTTCTGGCGCTTCGGGCGATCGGCGAAGCGGCCAGCAGGTAGGGGTGGGGGCGGGGCAGGCAGGGAGGAGGGTCCTTGCAATTGCGGCCGCTGCTGTTGTGCTGTTCCCTTCTGGGGCCTGGTGGGCGTGAGAGTGGGGGATCCACTCAAGTCCCACCCCTCACATGCTCACGGACACACACGTACCCACTCATGCCCACGGGCGGGCACGCGTACATTTTTACATTTTGCACACAACACTCTCATGTACGTTGGTGCAGTGACCAAAACCGCATACACAGTCACACCCACACACTGGCACCCGCACACCGATCCTGAGATACAGGTACATATACCTGTGCACACGGTTTACATGGCCACATGGGCTACACCCACGTTCAGGTTGACACACATGAGTCATAGATACAGTTGTCCAGTGTCTTAGGCACCCAGCTGTACACACAGGTTTACAGGCAGATCCTAAGATCTGTACACACATGGACTTGCACACACAACGCACACTTGCTCTCCAAACCTTTACCCCCAACAGTCTGAAAGTTTGCAAGAGGGAGGTGAGACAAAGGTAGGAGGGAGAAGCAGGAAACGGGCTGAAGGCTGGATACCTCCTCCATCTGGCGCGATCGGGAGTCCAACTGGTTCTCTGAACCCACCCCCACCGCGCCACTGCATCCTCTCTCCGTCACTCCAGCCCCCCCTCCCCCCGCAGTGCCCGAGGTCGCCGCCCCATCTACCCCCCTTTCAATGCAGCCACCGGGCTGGAACGCTGTTGCAGCCCTTCCCGGCGTGCTGCGGGATCCCTCCGCGGGTCACATTCCAGTCTCCAAGGGTGGGGGCTAGGGAATGAGGAAGCCCTCCAATCCCAAGGCTGCGAGATGGCATTCCTGGTCTTCCCTTGTCTGCGACAGTTCTGGGTATCCCAGAGAGTCCCAATGGGTTCCCTACGGGGTGCCAGGGGCTTTTCTCACCTTGTAAATGCAGAGACTGGGGAGGGGCAAAGTGATGGATTTAAAATTGCACCCCCTCAAGAAAGGGGGTCTTCAACAGACGCAGGTGTTCTAAGTATGGTACCTGCTGGTCTAGGGTAAGGATGGAATCCAAGAGGAAGTGGGATGGGGGCCCTGCAGTGGGAAACTAGTCCTGTTCCCAGGCTGGCCCGCCTTCCTAGAGGACATCATGGAGCCTGATGATCTCATTCTTTCTTCAGCCCTCCACATGAAGCCTCGAGGGGAGCAGGGTCTGTTCTCAGTGTGGCACTGCCAGAGGCTCTGATGACCTTGGTCAAGTTCTTTTGGTTCCCTGGACCTCCTCGACTCCTATGCTGGTCCTGTCTCAGAGGAGGGAACCTCAGCGTCGGTTATCTGGACCTTTACAGTTCTGGCTGGCCATTTCAAGGATGAAGGAATTGAGGTCTCTAAAAAGAGGCCTTCCTTGTTCAAGGTCATTTGCACTTAATGGTTTTGAGTTATTGTAATGATAATCAAACAACAGGAAAGGGTTAATATTGTTCAGGTGGACTCTGACAATTTCTCAGAAGGTGGATGTTGATGAGAAATTCCAGTAGTTTCCCTGCTCTGTCAACTGTGAAGCCCTGGCACGGGCTCTTCCCTCCTTCCATCTAGAAGCCACACTGAGCCAGCAGGGCTGGGCTTGGGCAGGGCTCTTCATTTGTTCTGATGGTAGATCTAACATGTTTCCTGAGAATCAAGTGTTGGTACAGACTTGTGGAGAGAGAAGGCCGTCTAGAGCTGGTCGTGAGAGTGAGTGCCTGAAGGGCTTGTTTGTTCCTGTGAGATAGGGTCTTACCTTGCTGAGGCAGGCCTCTTAACACGACTCCCACATTCCAGGATTACAGACACGAGCAGCTAGGTCTGGCTTTGACATCCTTTTTCACTCTGTGGCTTCCAGTGACTCTCGTGCTCTACTGGCCTGCTGCAGCTCCACAGCTAATCGGGCTCCAAGGTGTTGCTAAGAAGCCAGAAGCATTGTCAAGGCGACACAAGTGCCAGGTCTGGGAACTATCCCAGGCTGTACATCAGATCTGTTGTGCTCCGGTCAGTTGTAGAAAGCTAAGGCCACATTCTGAACTCAGTGTTTAGGGTAACTACAGGATTGAGATGAACTCTGGGTTGTTGATGAAGCCAGGGCACAGCAGGGGCTTTGCACCTCTGAAGTATGGCACAGCATGGCACTGGGCCTGGACGTTAGAGAGAAGTAGTTGAGACTCCTTCTTTGCCCCCGGGAGAAGAGATTCTGCCCTTAAATTTCAGTGCCTTTGTTTGTTTGTTTATTGTTTTCTGGAGGTAAGGTCTCACTGTGTAGTTCTGGATGTCTTGGAACTCACTCTGTAGACTAAACCGGCCTCAACTCACAAAGACTCACCTGCCTCTGCCTCCCAGGTGCTGAGATTAAAAGCATGGTCATTAGGTCCAGCTAAATTTCAGTCCCTTTATCCTGAAGATTCAAGGTCTCTCTGGGGCCCGGGGGGCAGGACTGGAGTAACTGCTTGCACACTTCGTTATTCTGTGAACAGGGACTTGAGGAAGTGCTAGGTGGCCAGAGAGGACTGAAGAATCCAGGTCATTGGGAGCCAGTGGCAGTGTTTGAAGAAAGGGAGGGGCCTACAAAACTGCTGTGTTAGGGAGATGGTTCCAAGGCCAAGGCAGGTGCAGGTAGGGCAGGTTAGGGTGGGGGCGGGGGTTGAGAGTAGACGCTCAGGACCTATTGCAGTAATCCAGGGGAGAGGTGATGGAGTGAGGGCTGGGACAGGGTGGGGGCTGTGGGAGGAGGCAGCAGAATTGACAATACCTGGGATTAATTGGATCTTGGGAGCCTAGAGAGGACTGATTAGCTGTGGGATGGTATCAGAGATGTTAATGTGGAGAAAAAGAAGGCCCAGTGCCAGCTTTCTTCCTTAATTCTTTTCTCTTGCAGCAGTTAACCAGAGAAACTCTGCTTTGCTCTGTTTTACATATGGGTAAGGGAGAGCTCAGATAAGTGAAATCACTTGCACAGGGCTACAGAGTGAGGAGATAGCTAGAGTATAATTGGAACCCAAGTCTGTCAGTTTGTGGGTGGATGGGTTTCATAATATAACCGTGTGGTCTGCAGGTCTGAGACAGAAAACCTGAGTCCTGGGAGACTGGACGCTCTGGAGTGTACAAGATTAGGAAACTGGAGTTAGGCTGAGGCCCCAGGGCTTAGAGTGTGAACAGAAAGGGAAGCCCAGATCTAAGAAAGGTGACAGACAACCTGTCTTTTTTTTTTTTTTTTTTTTTTTTAACTTTATTTATTTGCCTTGATGTTTGCCTGGAACTGGAACTACAGACAGTTGTTAGCTGCCATGTGGGTGCTGGGAATCGAACCCGGGTCCTCTGGAAGAGCAGACGGTGCTCTTAACCGCTGAGCCATCTCTCCAGCCCCAACCTCTCTTGATCAAATGCTCTTGGAGGGTGGCAAAGGACCTAGGTGGGTAAGGCAAAGCCTCTCCTGGGCTAAAAAGACATAGCATCTTGCTTCTTAGGTGTCCTGAACAACTTGTCCGCCTGGGCCATCAGGGTACCTGGTCCTGGGCACGTCGGGGTCTGAACATTACAAACTGAGAGTTCAGGAGAGCCTCCTGCTTGACCACCCTCTTCCAGTTTTCTTGCACTGTCCTGTCAGGCCCACAACAAGGCCTGTGGAGTTACCATTCCCTGTTGTAGGTGGGGTCACCAAGGGACAGGGCCGGTGGGTCAGATTGTCTGGACGTCCTGTGTCCTTCTCCAGCTTGAGAGCCTGAGGTCTTTTCCAAGTTCCAAGACTGGAGGAGGCTGAAACTGCTCTCTCTGTCCCTCTTCCTCTTTTAGGGGACCCTTGTGACCAACTGTGTGATGTCTGAACTTGCCTGTGGAAATGCTGGGCTTCCAGATAAGAGACTTAGCCAGCCCTCATTGATCAGTGATAAGCCGAACCATCTTTAATTTTAAAAAATTATTTATTCATTTTTATTTTATGTGCACTGGTGTTTTGCCTGCACATATGTCTGTGTGAGGATGTTGAATCCCCTGGAGCTAGAGTTCTAGACAGTTGGAGCTGCCGTGTGGGTGCTAGGAACTGAACCTGAGTCCTCTGGAAGAGCAGTCAGAGCTCTTAACCACTGAACCATCTCTCCAGCCCCTGGACCACCTTTGTATTTCATGTGTATTCCTAAATAGGGATCACTGTTCCCCTTTTATGCAAAAGAATCTTTTAGAGATTATCTCTCCTATACTGCAAGTAGAGAAACTAAGGCCTACAAGTTGAGGGCCAGCCAGAGTGCAGGCTAGTGTTCTGACTCCCAGGGTTGGAGTCTGCCTCTTAGGCCTGGACGATGGGATGATAGAGGTCACTGAGGAGAGATGTGGAGCTGAGGTTAAGTGTGCTTTATCGGACTTTATCTTAATGGTCATTAACTCTACTTGAGATTGGAGGAGAGCTCCGGAAGTGGGCAGGGGCAGGAAGTGGGCAGGGGCAGTGAGCAGCTGGGTTCATGGGAGGAAAGAGGTTTGGCAGCTAGTCAGAGCTGGTTCACAGCTTGACTCTCCAGTTTTTACTAGGCATGTGACCTTGGGCAAGTCACTGACCCCTGAGGTGTGCCTCAGTAGAAAGAGGACTTAGTGTCCCCTCCGATGGTCTTCAGGAATCCATACCAGCTGTGGTGTTGTGGGTGGAAAAGCCTTTTCTGTAACTGCCCATGCCCTGACAGGCGGAGGCCAGCTCTGATCCAGTACTGTGTGTTTATGCTGGGTTGTGTAGCTTTCTCTTTTCAGACAGGGTCTCACATAGTCCAGGCTGGACCTCAAATCCTGAGTTTAAGTACAGACACAGGCCATGGTACAATGGCAGAGTGAAGATACACTCTGCCAACAGAGCTACATCTCTAGTTCAGTCAACTAATTTTCTTTTTTTATGGACAGTGTTAAATATCAGACCCAGAACCTCTCATTTGTGCTGGGCAAGTGCTCTACCACTGAGCCAAACCTCCAGTGTGGCTAGCTTTTCTCTCTCTTGAATTATTAATTTGCTTATTTTACGTGTAGGGGAGTCTTGACTGCCTATAGGTATGGAGTGCTTGGAGGTCTGTTCACCAGATGTGTGCTGTGCCTGCAGAAGACCCCCTGGGGATTGGAGTTAGAGATGATAGCCTCTGTGTGGGTACTGGGGATTGAACCCCAGTTCTCTGGAATAGCAGTCATGCTGTTAACCACTGAGCCATCTTTCCTGCCCTCTCTGAGATAGGCGTCTCACCTAGTAGTCTTCTGCCTCTGTCTCAAGTGCTGAGATTATGGGTGCCATCACCACAGCAGTTGGTGAATGCCTCTCTTTAGGGTCCTCAGCCTCTCTGAGGTGGACATCAGTCCTTGAGAGGAGCACACAGAGGCTGAGAGACCTAATTTATTTGTCCAAAGCCCGGAATTCGGTTTTCCCGACTCTTAGCCCTTTCTTCCCCTGATTCATGCTGGCTGCTTCTCCGCCATCCATAAAATGGGGATAATCATGCTTTGAGGGAAGGAAAGAACAGCCTCAGAATTCCCTGGCCGAAAGGGGTGATTATGTCATTGTTGGGGCAAATGCTGACCTGGAAACTCATTATGACATTTATTATATTATTGTAGCTAATTCCTCCCTTCACGACTGCCTGTCCCCCCAGGGCACCCCGTGGGACCGGATCCTCCTCTTCTGCTCCAGGCACTCCCTGCCCCCCAATATTTACATTAGAACCGGCCTGGCTTGTCAGCTCTGCACCCACTGAGGTGGGGCTGGACACTGGGAGAAGGGAGGCAGATTTTTCATCTTCAGAAGTGGGGTGCACCCTTTTTTTGGGGGGAAGCTCAGGCTCTGGCTATTCTTGACCCCTTCACAGACTTGGGACTGCCACAGCATTTGCTGTGTTTTAGATGTGGGATTCGCAACTTCCTGGTTGGGTGACCCTCAGCAGATCTCTTCCCCTTGAGTCTCCTGGGCCCTTTGTGGAACAGCAGACTTCACCTTGCTGGTGGAGAGTGTCGTGAGTGTGAACATCCGGGTGCCTTGGCCTGAGTTAGTTATGCTCAGTCCCTTTGTTATTTTGCTTCCCCCGGAAGCTGTTGATGCTTTTTGATCTGCTGCTGGTATGTGTTTCTGAAGAAGCTGTTCCTTTCTCCCCTCTTCCCAGCTTGTCTACCTGGATATAGAGAGGAGTTGAGACCAGGAGCCTCTAACATCCTGAATCCTGGCTGGAGAGGTGGCTAAGGACAGAAAAGACAAGCAGAGGGTTGGCTGGCCTGTGCCAGCTCCTGGGCAAGGCCACCTGGCCAGCTGTGCCCTCCCCCCTCATTCTTCTCCCCTGAGTCAGGCCTGTTCACTTGTTGGGTGCGCCACCCCCGCCCCTTGTTCTGGAATGGGGCAGGTTGAGGCCTCACCCTGTAGAGGATGTTGCCAAGAGAATATGTGCACATGCGCACAAATGGCTGTGGCTCTGGAGGGAGACTCTCTCTCGTCCCTATCCCCAGGCTCAGGAAAGCCCCTGGGTAATAAGCACACATACCTGCCTTCCCTTCCTGTACATGCAGTCACTTGGCAGGCCGCTGTGGGGCTGCAGTCCTGCCAGTGGGTGAGGAGGGTGTAGGCTGGGGAGCCTTAGAAGCTTTGTTGCTGTAGTCCTGGATGTATCCATCTGTGGAGGTAGCCTCAGTGGGCCGTTCTCAGGGCGCCTGCCTGCCCCTGGTCATGGGCTGTGTCTGAGTACAAGAGCTTGCCTGTGTTTTCTGGTGTGTCTGGCTTGATGGAGGGCGGCTGGGAGCAGGAAGCCTTCTTAGATCTGAGGCCTCCTCTTGTAGGCGGGTGGGGGTGGCAGCAGAGCTTTACCTCAAGGTCTTTGCCCCAGGCTGCACCTCAGGCCTGTGAGACTAAAGCCTGGACTTGAAAAGCTCCTCCTCCTGTTCTCCAGTTATCAGCTCTTTGTGAGTTGTCCTTCCCTATGAGACACTCCCCTCCCCAAGCAAGGCAGGTATACCTCTGCCTGGGGTAGCTCCGAGGGGCTCTGGGTAGGGGATGCTATCTGGTATGAGCACCTTGGCTCTGGCTGCGGATTTTTTTTGCAGCTGTGACCTTGAATACCAGCTGTGGGTCTAGGATCTCTGGGCTGAAGTCAACCTCCCCCCAGTTGAGCAGGAGCCCAGCGCTTTTATTCCTGTCTGGGGGAGACTGCCCTACACAGTGGAAGGCACAGGAAGCAGCTGAAACTTGGGAAGTCTAGCTCCCAGACCTCCTCCTCGGTCCTTGATGAGGTACTGGGAGAGCACCCACTTCCAGAGCTGTGGGACAGCCATAGGTTTTGCCTTCCACCAAGACCTGGTAGGCCATTGTCTGTCACTATACTTCTGTTTGTGTGGGGTTGATAGGAGGAGCTGATGGGTCCTGCCTATGAGCTGGAACACAAGGGCCGCATATGCTTCAAAACCCTCCAGTTTGCTGGGTGGTGGTAGCTCAGCTCTTATTTCCACCACTCAGGAGGCAGAGACAGGTGGATCTGATCTCTGTGAGTTCAAAGCCAACCTGGTCTATAGAGCAAGTTTCTGGATAGCCAGAGCTGTTACAGAGAAGCCCTGTTTCAAAAAACAAAATAAACAAAAAATTTCCCTTCTTGAGATTGTTATGTACATATTGTTCCATTGCTGTATACCCTGATCCATAATGTTCTCTCTCTCTCTCTCCCCCTTTCTCCTTTTCCCTCTCCCCCTCTCTATTTTTGAGACAAGGTTTCTCTGTAGACCAGGCCGTCCTAGAACTCTGTAGACTAGGCTGGCCTCGTCCTCCCAAGTGTTGGGATGGAAGACACATACCTCTGTTGTCTGGTTAAATGTCTGTTTTCCAGAATGAGGTTCTACTCAGTACTTAAGTAGTCTCTGAGAGGCCAGAGCTAAATGGTGCTGAGTGGTTTTGAGTCTTTGGAGCCAGGAATTCCTAGGTCTTCAGGGAGGGTTCAGTGAAGGACAGTACCTCACATTTGACTCTGCAGCAGGACACAGTTCACAGACCCTTCAGTCTCAGCTACTTTCCGAGGCTCCAGTAACTGTCACTGACCACCTGAAGTCTTCATTGATGTCCCAGGGTTAGGGTCACCTGATTTATTCGGCCAGCCCTCCCTCCCCGCAGCTCACTGTATTCCAGCTGTTCTGGCTCCCTTGATAGAGGAACCGCCGCTCTACCTCAGGGCTTCGCATTGGGCAGTGCCTGTCCTGGCCAGCGCCTCATGATTCAGGGCTCCTGTGTTCTTTATATTTGTTTAAATTTTTTATGTAAGTGGATGTTTTGTTTCTGTGTATATATGTGCGTGTGTGTCTGGTGCTCAGAGATCAGGAGATGGTCAATCCTTGGAATGTGGAGTTATAGAAGGTTGTGAGCTGCCCTGTTGGTGCTGGGAATTCAACCTGCGTCCTCTGCAAGAGCAGCCAGTGCTCTTAAAATGCTCTCAGCCTCTTCTTCAGCTCCTTTTTTTGAGAGACAGGGTTTTATTTTGTAGAGCAGGCAGTCTAGAACTTGTGACCATATATATGTAGGTCACATGCTGAGGAAACAGGTTCAAGTTAGTACACATGGCTTGTTTCTTCATTTGTTATTTATTTTTTCTTTTCTTTTTTTAAAAAACATTTATTTATTTATTATTTTTTTATTTTTTAACTTTATTTATTTATTTATTTGCCTTGGTGTTTGCCTGGAACTGGAACTACAGACAGTTGTTAGCTGCCATGTGGGTGCTGGGAATCGAACCCTGGTCCTCTGGAAGAGCAGACGGTGCTCTTAACCGATGAGCCATCTCTCCAGCCCCTTTCTTTCTTTCTTTCTTTCTTTATTTAGTGCACAGTATACAGAAGAGGGCACCAGATCTCATCATATATGGTTGTGAGCCACCATGTGGTTGCTGGGAATCGAACTCAGATCCTCAGAAGGAACAGTCAGTGCTCCTAACCTCTGAGCCATCTCTCCAGCCATATTTTTTCTTTTTTTAAGACAAGGTTTCTCTGTGTAGCTTTGGCATCCTGGAACTCACTCTGTAGGCCAGGCTGGCCTCAGATGCAGAGATCTGCCTGCCTCTGCCTCCTGAGAGCTGAGATCAAAGGCATGCGCCATCACCACCTTCTTCATTTTATTTGTATATGTATATGTGTCTGATCTTCACGTGCTGGTGCCTGAGGAGGCCAGAGGAGGCTCTAGGCCCAGAGGGAGTTATAAGCAGCTACTTAGGAGCTATCTA
Source organism: Sigmodon hispidus (assembly GCA_004025045.1). Taxonomy (NCBI): domain Eukaryota; kingdom Metazoa; phylum Chordata; class Mammalia; order Rodentia; family Cricetidae; genus Sigmodon; species Sigmodon hispidus. The sequence goes on along the minus strand of PVIH01012725.1, from coordinate 34,568 downwards.
ATCTGAGCTCTGGAAGCCAGCTCCTCAGATGGAGTAGCAAACACTTGGAATCACTGAGCCCCTCCCATCTATTTTTGAGACAGATTTGTGCCACATAGCCCAGGCTAGCCTGGAAGTCACTGTGTAGCCCAGGCTGGCCTTGAATTTACCACCCTTTGGTTTAATATCAGGAGTACTGGGATTACAGGTGTATGCCACCAAGCCATGCCAAATATGGACTTTGCATTTATGAAAGGTCACGGCTTATGTGGGTGATTTGGATCTGCACCTGAACTTGACATTCTTCCTAACTCCTCCTCTTCCTCTTTTCCCTTGCCCTCCCCTCCCCTCCTGTCCCCTGGCTGTTTTTCTGAACCCCACCTATGGGTTGCTTCTGGGCTAATTCTTTTATTCCAGAGTCTGGTGAGCATTTATTCTCCGGAGGTCTGGGAAGAATTCTGGGCTGCAGGGACACAGGGTCTGTGTTCTGTTGTTTCTAAGTCTTTCTAACCACATTGCCAGAGTGGGAAGAAAGTTCTTCAGAAAGTGTGGGGCTGACCTCACACACTTCAGAAACTGAGTTAAGGGGCTGTTGCTCTCAGACATGCTTCTCCGGGCGGTTCACTGCCTCACACTGTGTGTTCTGTTCTGAGGCCAGCTCTGTCCCTGCTGTCCTCACAGGCAGCCCTGGGCTCCTGTCTGGTTTTCCATGAGCTGAACTCTTTGCTCAGAAAATCATCTTATTAGCCAGGATGGCTGGGCTTTGGGCAGGGGCACCGTGCCGAGTCTGGTCTGGTGGCTCTTACCCCTGCCATCTGGCAGCTACGACCCTTCTGTAAGTGCTGGCATCCGAATGTTTCCACGAGAACTTGGGGGCAGAGTCAGTGACCCACAGCTAGAATTGTGTGTTTTCTTTCTACCGTCTTCAGTCATGTGGTAGCAAAGCCAATCTCTGGGACTCAGTTTCCTTGTATCCTGCTTGGGAGTGGAGGGGTGGAGTTAGTGGATGGGATGGGTGGGATCTGAGGCGAAGGTGGGAGGAGAGCCTGGAGCAGCCCCGCCCCTCGGACTGTGCTGTGCTGCCGCTGGTAGCTTGCTTTGCATCCCTGCTTCTCCCAGGTCCCCTTGGGGCTGGGCTGTATTCAGAGTGCTGTCTGGTGCTCTGGGGACCATCTGCTGCAGACATGGTAGTGTTCCTGGGCCGACACCTCCCAGCCCTTCTTGAGGTGTTTAAGAAGGGTGAGTGGGTGTGGCTGTGGGGGTAGGGGAGGGAGCCGATGACAGCTCTCTTTGCCAGACCTTTAGGTTAATGGGGACCAAAGCTGGGAAGAATGGTGATGTCGGGGTGCTGGTTACCAGGCTGGCCGCAGTCTGAGTGTGCAGCCATGGTTTTGTCCAGCGCCTTTGTTGCTGCCTTTGTCTGAGTGCTGCTTGTGATCGGCAGGATGGCCTTGAGATATCTCTGACCTTGGAGTCTGCTGCCTAGGGCCAGGCTTCCATCATGCTGGGATGCCTACTTATTACTGAGTATAGTTCAGTATCCTAGTTTGGAGAGAGGGTAGCCCCTCCTGAGCCATCTCGGGTTGGGAGGACATACGGGAAAGGAGAAGGGTGCCCTGGGAGCCACACTTGGAGGAGGCAGTTGGGAAGGTGGAGGCAAACTGTACTCCTTTGCCTAGGATCCTGGCTGTCAGACCTTGATTCTTGCTGGAGGAGCTATAGTATCTTGTGTCTTTGGAGGGTGGGAGTCCCTTCTGGGAATACAGACTTTAGTCCTGGCTCTCTGAGCCATTTGCTGTGTCTGTAGGTAAACATTTCACTTGTGTCTGTTTCTCTACTTATAAAATCATGGGATTTGAGGGCGAGACACCCAAGACCTCCTGGCATCTCTCAGCTCTGACTTGGTAGGTTTCCTGTGGCGTCTGGGGGTTAGGTCCTCTGGTGCTGCTGAATCCTGAAGAGGAGCAATGGCAGGTGTCTGAGATAGAGACCCAGTTCTTGGGGTGGGGCCCGGTCAAGGGCTTGTTTTGTTTCTGCCCCTTTTCTGATCCTGCCAAGGTCACATGACCTGCCCAGCACTTTTGCTTATGTTGTGGGTTTCATTTAAAGGGGAGCTGGGACTGCAAAGTGCTGACACAGCCCCCATCCCCAGGATTAGATGACTAGCCCCTCTGTGGGCAGAGCCTGTAACACGATCCTCTGTAATGGAGCCCTGGCTCCTCTGGACTGGGGCCTCCAGGAGAGGCCATACCTGGCCTGTTCCCCCAAGAGAGGCTATGTTCCCACTGGGAGTTGACGGCCGGGTCCTTTTTCTCCCTTCCCCTGCCCATCCTCCCAGAGGGCAGCCATATGGGTGAGTAGATGTCCATGGCCTAGCCTTCCCTCAGGGTTTTCTGGGAACCTGATTATGATTGACAGCTCTCTGTTTTTCATGGCATCTTCTCCTTGGACTTGGGCCAAGAGACAGTTTGAAGAAGGTGGTTTGTTTTCTTTAAAGTGAAGCCTCAGGTTTCCAGATAAGAAAGTATTGGTTGTGGGCTCTGCATGTATTAGAGGTGTCTGTGTGGACCCCGAGTGACCCAGGGATGCAGTTTTGTGTATCCTTAGATACTGTTTGTGTGTATGCAGAATGGTGTCGTGGGTCTGTGGAAGCTGGTGTAGGTACATTGGTGGGTTCATACTTGGATAGTTAGTGTTTGTATGTCTACATTGACGAAACCTGTGAATGTTGTGTGGATGTAGTGGGCCTGTGTGTTCTGTGTTGACCTTGTGTGGTCCCATTATGTGTTGTGACTACTCAGTTATATGCACTCTGGGATGTAGTTAGCATGTGTACATGGGGTCTGTGTGTCTTAGGAGTAGGCATTGAGTGAGTGTGCTTTACATGCCTGTGTTTACCGTATTTGTGAATCTTCAGGGCCCATATGTCTTCGAGCCTCACTTCCTCTTTCCATCCCATCAGGCTCTGCCAAGGCTGAGAGTGACAAGCACCAGAGTGCAGGGCCCAACCAGGGGCCAGGATCGGTAGCAGATGAGCACCAGGACAATGTCTTCTTTCCAAGCGGGAGACCGCCTCACCTCGAAGAGTTGCACACGCAGGCCCAGGAAGGACTCCGCTCCCTGCAGCACCAAGGTAACTCTCTCCCGCCCTGCTCCAGTGCTGCGCTCAGCTCCTGGGGGTCAGGGGCCTAGGCCAACACACCCTTCTGGTATCTTCTAGAAAGACAGAAACTGAGCAAGGGTGGCTGGGACCATGGAGACACCCAGAGCATCCAGGTGAGCCCTGTGCCAGCTCTGCACTGCTCTTCCCTCTGGCTTAGCTTCTGCCATGCATGGCTTTGGGCCTCTCTGGACTGGTTTCTTCTGTATGCTGAATTAAATGACCTGTGACAGCTAGTCCAGGCTTGCTCCATCTGGTCCCTGCTCAGTGCTGGGTGATGCTGGGAGAATCTGAATGAAAGTTTCAGTGGGAGGCCTAAGGCAGCCTGTCCAAGCTGATCTTATCCCAACAGTCATCCCGGACGGGGCCGGATGAAGACACCATTTCCTTCTGTAGTCAGAAGTCCTACATGACGGAGAGCTCCACAGCGGACGATGCCCTCTCTGTACGCTCAGAGATGATCCAGCGCAGAGGTGTGTTGTCACCTGCTGGGATTCCTAGGCAGGGGAGAGAGGTGGCGGGCACAACCATGTCCTAGAACCTTTGGCTTCTCTTTTTCAGCTTAGTGATCCAGCGAATTTAGGAGACCCTTTATGTATCCTCTTGGAGGATCATGGTAGACACTAACCCAAAACAAGATAGTTAAGGGTTCGGGAACCCGAATTTGTGGTAATTTAGCTGTTAGGTGACCAGGAATATAAACCCTTCACTTTTTTGAGAGTCTGGCTGAAGTTCTATAAAAGATAAAGGACGGGGGCTGGAGAGATGGCTCAGAGGTTAAGAGCATTGACTGTTCTTCCAGAGGATTTGAGTTTGATTCCCAGCATCCACATGGCAGCTAACAACTAACTACACTCTTACACAGTTATACATGGCAGGCAAAACACCAATTCACATAAAATAAAATATATATATTTAAAAAAGGACTGGAGAGATGGCTCAGAGGTTAAGAGCACTGGCTGTTCTTCCAGAGGTCCTGAGTTCAATTCTCACCAACCACATGGTGGTTCACAACCATCTATGATGACATCTGGTGCTCTCTTCTGTATACTGTATACTTAATAAATAAATCTTTTTTTTTTTAAAAAAAAGATAAAGGATTGGCTTGGGTTCCAGCTCAGTTGGTATTATGTTTGCCCTTGTGTACAGGAAGTCCTGTGCTCAGTCCCTGACATTCTATAAAACAGTGTGGTAGTGCACACCTGTAAGCCCAGAAATTCAAGGTCATCCTCAGCTACATAGTAAGTTAGAGGCTGGCCTAGACTGCATGAGATGCCTATCTCGAAACAAAAGCCAAAGGATTGACTAGGGCCTGCCTCAGGGTATGTGTAAGGCTCTGGGTTCAATCTCTCCTATCACCCCTTGCTCCAAAAAATCAGGGTAGTAAGAGCATTGACCTTATTGGAATGAATAACAAGCAATTACTATGATGATATAATATATTCACTAAGTAATAAGAACTCTTGGCTAAATGGAAAGATCATTGTTGAATTAGTAAGGAAATTTCCACGAGTCTTAAAGAAACCTAGCCTTGCCAGAATGCTCACAAGTCACTTATTAGTACTGAGCAGTGCTCTGTGGAGTGTTCGGTCCCTGTTCTAACTGTTTTCTCCCCCTGGATTGGCCCTTAGGCTCCACCTTCAGACCCCATGACTCATTTCCTAAATCTGGAAAGTCAGGGCGACGACGGAGGGAGCGGAGGAGCACCGTGCTGGGGCTGCCCCAGCATGTGCAGAAGGAACTTGGTGAGCCTTTGTTAGGTGGGCAGTGGTGGTGGACTGAGAGCCTGGCCAACGCCTCTGCTGACCCCATCTCCTTGTTCATTTCAGGCCTGCGGAACAGTCGTGAGGCCCCAGGCACTCCACAGCCTCCTGGTCCACGGGATGCTGTCCGCATTCCCACAGTGGATGGTCACCCCCCGGGCCTGGCCTTAGGGACGGGGGTTCGGGTGTCTCTGCTGGCTCTGGAGGCAGAAGCAGAGACTGGCACTGATACAGAGGCCGTACTCCAGCGCCACATTGACCGTGTTTACCATGATGACACCCTTGTTGGTCGATCCACAGGAGCCCGGCCACCACCGTTGACCCGGCCTATGTCCTTGGCAGTGCCTGGACTGACAGGAGGGGTAGGAGCTTCAGAGCCACTGAGTCCGGCCATGTCCATCTCCCCGCAAGCCACCTACTTGTCAAAGCTGATCCCACACGCTGTGCTGCCGCCCACAGTGGATGTGGTGGCTCTGGGCCGAAGCAGCCTGCGCACTCTGAGCCGCTGCAGCCTGATGTCCGCTAGTCCAGCTTCTGTTCGCTCACTGGGCCGCTTCTCCTCAGCCTCAAGTCCTCGGCCCTGCAGCCGCCATGCTTCCTCCTCCAGTGACACCTGGAGCCATTCTCAGTCCTCTGAGACCATTGTGTCCGATGGGTCCACTCTCTCTTCTAAGGGGGGCTCTGAGGGCCAGCCCGAGGGCTCTGTAGCTAGCAATAATGTGGTATCCCCTCCTCCGGGGGGCAGTGGGAGGGGATCCCCTAGTGGGGGGAGCACGGCCGAAGTCTCAGACACCGCCAGCGTGCGCAGCAGTGGCCAGCTGTCTGGCAGGAGTGTGTCTCTGCGGAAGATGAAGCGGCCTCCCCCACCTCCCCGCCGGACCTACTCTCTCCATCAGCGGGGCTCAGCGGTACCCGATGGGCCCTTAGGGCTGCCGCCCAAACCTGAGCGCAAGCAGCAGCCACAGCTGCCTCGGCCGCCCACCACAGGAGGCTCTTCAGGGGTGGGAGCGCTGCCTTGTCCAGCCAGCTCAGCAGGCGCCTGGGGCGCTGGCTTGTCTCCGGGTGGCTCCAGGCGCCCCCCACGCTCCCCAGAACGGACACTTTCACCTTCCAGTGGATACTCAAGCCAAAGCGGTACCCCAACTCTTCCTCACAAGGGTCTGGCAGGTGCCCCTGCTTCCCCAGGCAAAACTCAGCCCCCGAGACCAGATCGAGTGACATCCCTTCGGTCTCCTGGGGCCTCTGTGTCCTCTTCGCTCACATCTCTGTGCTCCTCTTCCTCAGACCCTACTCACTCTGACCGCTCTGGTCCACACATGTCCACCCCCTTGGGTGACAGATGTGTCATACCTCCTCACCCTAAGGTACCTGCTCCTTTCTCTCCACCACCTTCCAAGACCAAGAGCTCTAATCAGGCCGCCCCTGCTCTGGCTGCCCCTGCTCTGGCTCCTGGGCCAGTTTCTACAGTTGACACCAGACCTGCATCCCCTTCCATGCCTCAGACAACCCTGACTCCACTCCAAGAATCTCCCATTGCCTCCAAAGACCAGTCACCTCCACCATCCCCACCCCCATCTTATCACCCACCCCCACCACCTAGTAAGAAGCAGGAGGTGGTTGAGGAGGCCCCACCTACAGAGACTGCTGAGGAGTCCCTCCCAGATTCCAGCTGGCCACCGCCACCACCACCTGCACCTGAGGATCAGGACCTGTCCATGGCTGACTTTCCCCCACCTGAGGAGGTCTTCTTCTCTGCAGGCCCGGAGTCTGGCTCTCCGGAGCCCTGCAATTCCCTAGCTGCTACCCCTTCAGCTGCTAGCTCATCCCAAACCTCACCCCAGCATACCCAGACTCCTCCACCTCCTCCACCTCCTCCACCTCCCGCTAGTTGTGTTTCAGAACCTCTGGCCAAGCTCCCTCAGAAGGACTCTGTGGGCAAGAACAGTGGGGCTCCTAGGGAGGATGCTGGCACACCTCTGGTCACACCCTCACTTCTGCAGATGGTACGGCTTCGCTCTGTGGGTGCTTCCACAGGGGTTCCAAATTCATCTCCTGGGACATCGGCTCCCCAGAAGCCACTGCGAAGAGCCCTGTCAGGGCGGGCCAGCCCAGTGCCTGCGCCTTCCTCTGGGCTCCATGCTGCTGTCCGACTCAAGGCCTCCAGCTTGGCTGCCACTGAGAGCCCTGGAAACCCTCTACCCATTGGGCCCCTAGAGGTAGAGCCACGCTCTCCACAATCTCCTGCCTCCAAGGCCAGCTTCATCTTTTCCAAAGGCACCAAAAAACTACAGCTCGAGCGGCCTGTGTCCCCTGAGGCCCAGGCTGACCTCCAGCGGAACCTGGTGGCCGAGCTTCGCAGCATTTCAGAGCAGCGGCCATCCCAGAAGAAGCCTTCCAAGGCTCCCCCACCTGTGGCCCGCAAACCCTCCGTGGGAGTCCCTCCTCCCTCCCCCAGTTTTCCTAGGGCTGAGTCTCTCACTGCTCCATCCACCAACGGGCTCCCTCACGAGGACAGGACTAAGGGGAAGTTGTCGGAGAATGGAGGTGTGCAGCTGGCTGGCACAGAGAAGATGGGCCCCCCTGGTTCAGGTACTGTAGGCATTGGTGCAAAAACCAGTTCTCTGGGGGTCCACTATAGGGGGAATGTTCTCCGGTCTGGTTTTGAGGTTATATGGGGTGGAAATCGGAGGGCGGAGGTACAGATGGGACAGACACTGGCGGCTGACCCCAGAATACTCCAGTCTTTTCGCATCATCTCCCATCTCTGCCATGTTGTAAAATGGGGCAGAGACACTCTAGTTACAGACTGTCGAACAGTGAGGTGAGGGGCTGGCTTCAGAAAGGCTGGCTGAGCCTGTCTTAGGTTTATTGTTAGAGCCAAGCTGGGAGGCTTGCTCAATGTTCCTCTCCTCACAGATCCATAGAAGAGACTGGTCTGAACCATCATCACCTGGTACTGCTGACCCATCCCAGGAATCCAATCTCTCAGGGACCCGAGCAGCTCCAAGGAAGAGAGGATATGCACACAGCCTCAGAAAGGATGCCTGCAGCCTTAATCTCCACAGCCTTCCATGTTTATGCAAGCCTGGTGTTGCCCATCCTCCACTCACCCCTCCCCATGCCTTTTCCTGAAAGGATTCACCTCCTGCAGCCCTTCAGCCTTGGCCTTAGACTAATCTTGAAGAAGAGAGCTGGTGGGAGTGGGTGGCTGTGCCCCACCCTGACTCCATCCCAGGGCCAGAGGTGGGAGCAGCACACGTTTGTTTTGTTTCATGTTGGGAATCATGAATATTGTTGTCCAGAATCAAAGCACTTTGCAAAGTAGCTGCATGTCCATCCTGCAGGGCTCATGAAACCACATTCCAAGAGTCTGTTTACACACTGGCAGCATCAGTCTCTTGGTAACCAGCCCCAAGCTGGGACCAGTCTGTCCATCCTGCCAATCCAAGTTCACTCCTTTCCTTAGCTCTTGGAGACGGGCAAGTCATCCCACAGGCTTCCAGGCGGGTGGCAGGTGTGGGGCTGTGGAATTCCAAAGCACAAAAGGTACAGAGGGGGCTAACCTTCCTGTGCCTCAACTTACCCACCACTCTCCTGCCTTCCAGTTCTGTCTGGTGCTCCTCCTTATACGGGGCTCATGGATGAGGGGAGGAAGAACCAGAGGTTTGTGGGCATTGTGCACTAAGAAACCAAAAACCAGACCAGAGTAGGAAGCCATCTGGGATCTTGGCATGCTGGGCACCTGTCCTGTGACACTTGATTGGGTTTAGGTGGATGGGCAGAGCTTCAGAGCCGGGAGCTCATGGGAAGTGTCCATTTCATCTTGGCAGGGAATCCTGCCAGGGCGGGGACCCTGGCAGGCAGGGACTTAGCTGGGCAGTAGGCCCAGGCCTGTCCGGCCCTCATTCTTTCTCTGACCTGTCTCTACTCTTCGGTGCATGTTCTTTCTGCAGCTGCCTTTCAGCCTGGTGGAGGAAGCCGAGGCTGAGGATAGGAAGCTAGAAGGTATCTAGGGTCAGATTCTTCCCTAGCCCAAGAAGGGATACCCAGTGATTCTAAGCAGGCAGGTGGCTAGCCCCAGAGAGCAGCCTCTGCTACTAATTTCTCTTTCTAGAATTTAATGATTTATTTTCAGCCTGTCCCACCTCTCTGGGTAGGCTGGAGTCCCTGCCAGCTCCTATGGCTGTGCTTCCTTTAGGGCCACCTTTTGAGTTTTGTTCAGTGGGGGCTCAAACCTGGCAAGAGGTCTTGCTACTGAACTGGGACATGGGTTGAGAGTCCAGGTCCCCTAGCCCCGCTGCTAGGTCTGCTTGTTTGTCGCTGGCTTCCCCAGCCCAGTGTGATGGAGACTGGGTGGATGTCACTGTCCCATGAAGTGGGGAGGGAGGACAATTAGTCAATTAGCACTATTCTGCCCAGGATCCAGGACTGGTCAGAGTCCCATGCTGCCAGGCCCTGGCGGTAGTCTGGGAGCTGCTGGGGGCAGGGGAGCAGGGTCTCCCCGCCCTCCAGTGTTACTGGAGCCCTTGCCCTGACTTGGATCTTCTCTGCTTGTTTCTGCACTGGGTGGACCAGAGTACAAAGAAAAGAGCAGTAACCTTTCTTTGTCCTCTGGGGTAAAAAAGCTTGACCTTGTGCAAATGGAGAGACCAAAAGCCTCTGATTTTTAATTTGCATAAAAATGTTAGAAGAGAGAAATCTATATATATTTCCTTAAATTTCTGAGTCTTTGGTATATCTATATACAGTCCCCTCCTCATTCCCTCTGAAGCGTGAATGAGACACATGACAAAGCCGTGTTTCATTAAAGGTATTAATTAAACGATGGAAACTTGGTTGTGGCTACTCTTTCCCAGACATCGACAACAGGTGATGTTAGGTACTTACTGTATCTAACAGGGTTTGAGGAACACACAACTCATAACAGCATGAACCCAATTCCAGGCTAAGGAGCTACAAAAGTCCTGGCTGGTCTTGGACAGAGTGGTCCTCTGGGCCTGCAGTCAGAAAAGGTGTTCTGCCTGCTGCAAACACTGGCCCAAGAATGGATGTCCTGCTTAGAACTGCGCAGGGGAAACTCAGGGTGTCTGCCATCTGTGTCTGTCTGCTTCATCCTATTATAGGGCTAGTCAGCAGCCCCAGTACACTCAAGCCACCTCCTAACAGGGTGTACTGCAGACAAGACCTCCCAGATACCCGTGTTCAGACTTTATTTGGATTTGACAGTGGTAGTTAGTGACTTGATTGAGATGCATATGAAGTATCCCACATTCTGAAGAAAGCACCACACTATCAGTCCATATCCATCCTGCTGGTTCAGGGAGTGTCCCAACCTAGCCAGATCAAGGGAAACTGAGAGCTAGGGCAGACCCTGCCACTGGTGCCAAGCCTCAGGGTAGGCAGGCCTTGGGGTGCTGCCAACTCTGGGAAGTTTGATAGACCTCTAGGATCTGCTTTCCCTTCTTTTCAAACCCACAATTTCCTGTTGGGGAGAAACTATAATTAGCTCAGACCAGGCACTAGATCCTAGCTAGAGGTACAGCTATGGTGATAACCCTTCAGAAACTTGGGAACCAGTGCTTTTCCAATTACGACCGCAGAATAAACTTTTCCTACAGTCTGGTTTTACTATTGAGACCAGATTTCTCAAGTCCGCTGCCAAGGGAAGGAGGTACAGCTGGTGTGCTGCTGGGCTGCCGTCCATACCCTAAACAGTCAATTTCCTTGCAGCCAGGTAGGATGGTCCCAGACGGTAGGAAGGTGAGCTGTCCCTTACCAAGTCCCATGTCTATTCAACAGTTTCAGAGCTGGAGCCTCAGCGTCCTGAGATGGGAATGGGCGATGGATGGAACAGGCTGAGACAGCAGACAGCAGGGTAGGAGGAGGGGGCTGGGCTAGCTAGCTAATGTTACCCCCTTTTAGTGATTTGCAGGAGATGGACCCCAGCTTGGTCATGAAGTCGGTTTGCTTCCATTGTGCAATGCATTCCTCAGAAATCTTAAAATCGGCCTGGACAAGACAGACAAAAGTTAAAGTTAGAGGAGACATAAAATCCTGACAGTATTAGCATGAACTGCACAGCTTTTTCATTTTCATTTTTGAGACATGGTCTCCCTGAGTAGATGATCTTCCTGCCTCTGCTTGAGTGCTAGGCCTGAAGGTGTGTACCACAACTGGGCCCTGACTCATTATTTCTGAGCACAGCTTCCATGTTCTTATCTTTTGATAAGCACATTCATTTCTATGAATAAGGACAAAGACTTTTAGACTGATAGCACTGCAGCACTGCTGTGTGTGTGGGCGCGTGTCTGTGTGCTCTGCTGCCAAGCAGACCAGCTGGGTACAGCTAAGAGGCCAATACACTGTCCACATGCCTCCTCCTGATAGTTAACATGAAGAACCTGAAAAGTTCCTCTGTCCAGCAAAAGATCAGAAGGAAGCAACCTTCTTTGGTAGCTTTGACATGACTGGAAACACATGTCCATGTTTTTGTTGAGGAAGGTGTCACTATATAGCCCTGGCTGGCCTGGACCTCCCTGTAAAAACCAGATTGGCATGAACTTGGGGCAGGTCTTCTCTCTCTGCCTCTTAAGTATTGGAATTACATACAGGCGTCAACATGCCCAGAGGACTAGGATAGTCTCTTCATTTTGGCCTTATATTCAAAGCAGTTTCTACAATGTTCCAGAGAGCTAATGTGTTACATTGGTATAGTCTAGGCATTTAGTACAGTGCCCGACAATTGATATTTATTGAAAAATACATAAATAGGGCTGGAGAGATGGCTCAGCAGTTGAGAGCACTGACTATTCTTCCGGAGGACCTGAGTTCAATTCCCAGCATCCACATTGCAGCTAACAACTGTAATTCCAAGATCCGACACCCTTACACAGCTATACATGCAGGCAAAACGCCAATTCACATAAAATAAAAAATAAATATTAAAAAAAAGAAAAATACATAAATAAATGAGTAAGTGAGTCTAGAATAACTGGAGAAGTCTGGATGCATGTTAGTGAGTGCTCTAAATGCGCCCGCCGGGGTAGGCAGAAACCTACTGTTTCCTTAATTCACTATTTGCTGTGGTATGGAGAGTCAAAGCCTGAGGTAAAATGGGGTAACCCCATCTGTTGTTTCTTAGACTATGATCAAATGGACAAGTGAGTATCTGAAGTCCCTCACTCAGTGCTTCTTGTCAGCACTCCGCATGTGCAGGGCCCTGAGACACTAAGCCCCTCACACTCAGAGCTGAATGAGGATGAAGCAACTCAGAGACACAGCACCCTGGGTCAGCCCGGGCAAGGGAGGACAGTAGCCTTTTACCTGCAGCTTTTCAAAGACTTTCTTCTTGGGCTTGAGCTCCTCGTCCGGCTGGCCCCTGTCATAGCCCTTCACAAACACTCGCTCACCAGGAGCAGAGCCCGAGGGAGGGTCCAGAGGTTCAACCTGGCGGTTCACCCCTTCTCTGGAAAGACAGGACAAAAAGCGGGATGATAGGCTTCCCAAGGACTGTGGATGTTAAAGTGATCCGAGCTCCACAGGGACTGAGGATGTCCTTAGTGCCATAGCCCAGGAGGTCTTGGTCACTTTCCTACATCTCTGAACACTTCCTCCAGGACTATTTTCAATAGCTCTTTTTCTGGAAAGAGGACTCTCTGGGTCTCTAGCAATGATTCTATGCCGAATCCCATCAGTTTTGCACCCTGGCTCCACCCTCACTAGCAGTGTGACCCTGTATGTTTGTTTGTTTGGAGAGTCTGTCTCATGTAGCACAGGCTATACCTGAACTGATTATTCTGCTACTTCCGCAATGCTGCGGTCATGGGTGTGGGTTACCATACTCACTTTTATGAGGTGCTGGAGATTAAACCCCAAGCTGCATGCCAGCTAGGTAAGAGCTCTACCAACTAAGCTATATCTGACCTCTGTCCTCTCTTTTGGAGAAACAGGGTCTCACTGTATAGCCCCAACTGGTCTGAAACTTGAATGTAAACCAGGCTTATAGAGACAACCTCCCAGCCCTCAATGCTAGCATGTAAAGGTAGGTGTGTTGTTGTGTCCAGCATTCATCCATTTTTATTTTATTTTTTAATTAAAAAAAAAATTGTTTTTCCAAGGCAAGTTCTTACTATGTACTTCTGGAACTCACTATGTAGAGCAGGCTGGCCTTGAACTTTGGTGATCTGCCTGTCTCTGCCTCTTGAATGCTGGAATTTAGGTCTGTGCCTCTATGCCTTACTACCTATTCAGTTTTATCTTAACAACCCATCTTTTATGCAAGTGTTTAATTTACAATCCTTGCACAGCAGCCCTTTCATGCCTTATCTTTTAGCATCAATGAGGAGGGGGGCATTTTCTTAGGGTTTGCACTTGGCATAGGGAAAGGCTTCATTGGGCCAGTTCCTCACTCCTGACCTCCCCAGGTCCTGGCCCCCTCACTCACGTGGAAGCACACAGGAGCATGCCCTGGGAGTCCACGCCTCTCATCTTCTGGGGTTTCAGATTACACAGCACCACCACCAGCCTGTCCTGGAGTTCTTCCTTGGGCACAAACTGTACGAGGCCGCTCACCACTGTCCTGGGTTCAGCTTCCCCTACATCAATCTTCTCCACATACAGGCTATCTGCATCTGGGTGCTGTCAGCAAGAAATTGTAGTCAGAGGCTCAGTGGGTAAAGGTGCTTGCCTCCAAGCCCGAGGCCTGAGTTAGATTCTCCAGGTGTCACACGGTGGAAGGAGAGGACCCAGCCTCCACATACATGGCATGCATATGCCCCTCAACCCCCAGTATACAAATGAATAAATGGGAGACCATCACAGTGGAGATGATCAAACGCCCGGGGAATCCTCTCCACAAAGGGACAGTTGCTCCTTCCAAAGCTCCCCTGTATCAGTCTTTTTTTCATTTTTAAATTTTACTATGTAGCCAAGGCTGGCCTTTACGTTGTGGTGATCTTCCTGTCTCAGCCTCTCAAATCCTAGGATAACAGGCATGTGCTGTCATGCCTGGCTTTTAGAACATGCCTTGAAGGAAATTAATCCTCAAGGGGCTAGATTTGAGAAAATGAACCTAATAGCTTGTGGAAAAATCTTTTTTTTTTTTTTTTTTTTTTTTTTAAAAAAAAATATATTTAATTTATTTATTATGTATACCGTGTTCTGCCTGTATGTATGCCTGCAGGCCAGAAGAGGGTACCAGACCTCACTACAGATGAGCAGCCACTGCTCCTAACCTCTGAGCCATCTCTCCTGCTCCATAGAAGACTCTTTGAACAGAATTAGGTAGCTTGGACTGTTAGTGGCTGCCATTATGTCCTAAGTATTCCACTAGGAGTTCCAGGTGTTTGGGAGGTGGAGCACTAGCAGCCATATTAAGTAGTCTGTTCACTGGTTGGGAGGCTTAGGACATAGTGTCAAGCAAATTAATGCCATGGGAAAAAAGGCCTAAAATTGGTTCCCAGCCAATGACTGATCACATGACCCATCTGCAAAAAAGGATGTATGTCTCTCCCCAGCCACTGTGTAAGGAACAAATGTCCAATCTATGGTAAGCTAGTATATTCTAGGTGAGTACATAGGCAACATTTAATGGCTAAGTTCTCTGACCAGTGTCTGTCTCCCCAGGTTCTGGCTGTGTTGTGTAAGGTTCAGAGGCTGCCTGTATGTAATTAGACACCTGGGTTCTGACTTGCAATATGACCCCAGGGATGCTGCTTCCCCTTTCTAGCAAGATTTCCTTCAGATGGAAACATACAAACGTAACCCTTCTCTGCCTCTTGGGATTTAGTGGGACAGGAATACCTTCTCCACACTGATGATTTTGCCTACACGGATATCCAGCCGGGATGGGATGATTTCCTCTGGTTCTGAATTCTTGGCAGGGCCTTTGACAGTGGGCTCTGTAAATAGGAAGAACTCCATGGAGTTGGGACTCTCCCCCGTTCCACCCACCCCATGACAGGCCAGTTCAGAGTGCGGGATGGGAACACTGAAACCAGGTAGGATTTAGGAGAATCAGAGCCCATCACTGAGTTACACTTTAACCCGGGCCCTGCAGCCTTGCAGAAGGGACACCAGATTTCTCTCCTGGCCTTTTCTGTTACTAAGCTGGAGGGCAGGGCCTGTGGTAGTCTGGCCACCTTGGGTATTTCTACTCATAAAATTCACACAGAATTTGCTGAGTCTCTTTGGGATGGGTCCCACAAAGGTGTCGATGGCAGCACCTCATCATCATGGGTAAGTGGATGACCAACTCCCAGGACAGAAGCATAGGGATTGGAGCAGGGAGCCTGAGTGGCTGTGAGTGGACTGCCACTATGAATAAAACTGGGGAAAAGTTCACCAAACCCAAGAGGCAGGTTCAATGAAGACAGACTAAAAGATTCTACGTGCAGTTTCAATTCCAGGCTCCTTTCCCACTGGCCTTACTCTGTTTTGGAGGATCTGGGTAGGCAGCACTGGCCAGCTTCTTCAGGGCCGGGGTATTAAACTTTTCTCGAATGGGGTCCAGTAACTTGTTCAGGGCAACTTCAACGGAGTTCTTTAGGTCTCCAGGGTGTACAACCTGCAGGAGTAAACAAGTCCTGTGAGATGAGGCCTGGACACCAGCCTCTGTTACAGAGCTGACACGGGAGACAGAGGCGTGCTCCCTGCAGTCCTGAGCCTTAACAATACTCTCGTGAAACAAGGAGAACAGAGGAGTGTGACTGGTCTCAAAGCCAGGTAGGAGCCTGCTTGTCTCCGACAGGTCTCGCTATGTAGCCTAGGTTACCCTTAAACCCAGTCTCAGACATGTCTCACTACGTAGCATAGGTTACCCCTCAAACCCAGTTTTCCCGCTTTAGCCTCACAAATGCTGGAATTACAAATGCTTATCACTGCACTACCTGGCATAGAGATCTTTTGATTTAGAATCTGCTCTAGTTTAAGGGCTATTATAGACTGAATGTGCTCATTATTCTTTTTTGGTTTTTGTTTTTCGGGACAGAGCTTCTCTGCATGGCCCTGGTTCTCCTGGAACTCATTCGGTAGACCAGGCTGGCCACCTACTCTAATTATGCGAGTCTTTCTATTTATACTTTGAGCCATAAACCAAATTCATTCACAGGAAAATGTTCCCACAGGTAACCCAAGGCCTAAAGACTGAGTTAGTCATGCAGGGATTAAAGTTCCGGTTAGTGGTATAATTGGACACTTAATCCCCTTTATCTTTTTTTGATGACTTTCGATACTTTTTCTTTTTTTCATTTTTTTTTTTTTTTTTGAAGTGAATCCCCAGTTCCTTGTATATGCTAGGCAAGCTGTCTACCACTGAGCTACAGCATCAACCCAGTCTTGGTTTACTTATAAAATGAGAATAATAACAGACTCGGCACGGTGACTCATACTTGTGATCACAACCTCCAAGAAGCCGAGGCGGGAAGCTTGCTTAGATCGAGGCTGGCCTAGGCCAAGATGCAAGGTTCAGAATCAGAAAAAACAAACAAACAAACAAGCAAAAGTTTTAAACCATTAATAAATAAAAGTGAGAATGGGTGGCAACAGGTATATGTGAGTCAGAGTGAGGATTAAATCACACAACTTGGTAGCAAAGGTGAGTGCCACTGCTACATGGTAGTACAGCTGAGCATCCCTCACCTTCAGGGCAGATCTGAATTGCTCCAAAATCGAAGCATCAGTATGATAACACAAGGAAGATTCCACACACATGACCTTGCATGAAATGCTATAGTCACAGACACACTGCCCAGTATGGCAGCACTCATGAGGCAGAGGCAGGCAGATCCCTATAGTTCAGAGGCCAACTTGGTGTGCACAGTGAGTCGTCACAGGACAGGGCTGGGGTTAAGGGCACACGCTACCTACTCCTCCCTGCTGAAATTCAATATTTTGTTCGTACTAGTTACCCTTTGTACCAAAATCTAGTCCGGAAGTACTTAGACATTCTAAAGGGACAGTCTTATGTATGATTGCTGAAATACATTAATGACAACATTTCTGATCTGGTGCTACTTGTTCATTTTCTTGAGAATCGTTAACTTTGAAGGAAAGCTTTAGGCCTATAGCTATCCAGATGTAAATTAAAATTCAGTTTATTGGTTGCAGTATCCACACTGTAAGCGCTCCACAACCACATGTCACCAGGGAGTGGCCTCTCAGGCAGTGAAAATCAAAAACACACAGACACACCAGACTTGAAATTCTATGGTGGCGGGCTGGAGAGATGGCTCAGTGGTTAAGAGCACCATCTGTTCTTCCAGAGGACCCGGGTTCGATTCCCAGCACCCACATGGCAGCTAACAACTGTCTGTAGTTCCAGTTCCAGGCAAACACCAAGGCAAATAAATAAAGTTGTTTTAAAAAAAAAAAAAAAAAAAAAAAAAAAAAAAAAAAAAAAAAAAAAAAAAAAAAAAAAAAAAAAAAAAAAAAAAAAAAAAAAAAAAAAAAAAAGAAATTCTATGGTGGCAAGTACTGACTGTGGGAATATGTCGCCGCAGAATTTTCCAGAAGCATTCCTTCTAATTCTGCTTGGCATTCCCACAAAGAGCTGCTTTCAGGGGTGTGAGTTCTGTGGCCTACCTCAGACAACAGAAAAGGGTTTCAGAGTAATGCCTACAACACATTCCCAACCGGGCCACATAAGCTTCCAGACCTTGGAGATCAGCCTTCCTCCAGCTGCCACTCAAACCTGCATTACGCAAATTAGCATCACCTTCAAGTGCTTCTCCAGCCTTAATCCCCCCACCTCTAAGGTCCAGTGCTTCTCCAGCCTTAACCCATCTCTAAGGTCCAGTGCTGCTGCAGCCTTATCCCCCTCACCCCCATCTCTAAGGTCAAGTGCTTTAGTCCACTTTTACCAGCCACTAAGGTGATTATTAGAAAGCTTCTCGTAGTCAGGGCATGTTGGTAACCACCTTTCATCCCAGCACTGGGGAGGCAGAGAAGCAGGTGGATCTCTGTGACCTCCTGGATAGTCAGGGCTACTTAGAGAGACGGTGCCTTAAAAATCCAATATAACCCTTTTCTCAAAACAAACAAACAAAACCTAACACCCTCCAAAACAAATCTAATATATGTATGTAAATCTTTTTCATTTTAAAGTTATCTATATATGTGCCTGTACACATGTATACTCCTGCCTTTGGAGGCAGGAAGAGGGCAGCAGACCCTCTTGGGGCTAGAGTCACAGGCAGCTGTGAGTTGCCTGGTGTGGGTAACTGAACCCCAATCTTCTGCAAGAGCAGAAAGTGCTCTTAACCACTGAGCTGTCTCCAGTTCGTACTTCTCAGTCCACAGTCTTGCATGGACTCTCTGGAGTCACGAGAGAATGTAGTCCCTCCTCTGGGAAGTTCTTATAGCTGAAGATGGATATAGACTTGCTTTCTGGATAGACATGTCTACTTCTTCTTAAGTTAAAGATCTTATTTTTGTTTTTAATTATGTACAAAAATGTGTCTGGTGTGGGTATGTGCCCACAAGTGCAGGCATGGAGACAGGTTCTTTATTGCAGTGCCTCTACCCCTTGGAGAGTGATGAAAGCCAACAGTTTAGGTATTTGCCACTCGCCCATCTATTTACTAAACCACCTGAATCTAAATCTAAGTCACCAACAAAACGGCCTTGGAGGGCATCAAGGGAGCTGTGGGGCTGATCGGCTACAATTGGCCAGGAGGGAGAGGGCTGTGAGACTTCAGTGCACATTCATTCTCCTCTGGCTTACCTCAGCAGCAAAGTCCTTTTCCAGCTCCAGGTACACGGTGTAGGTTTTGTTTCCACCCCACTTCTCATCTCTCAGGATCACAAACTCTACAACAAACCAACCAAGTCAGTGATGGCGGACACAGCACCTCTCCACCAATCACATGGTTCCTTGTAGCTTTTGCTATTCATATTTGTGTGTGCATGAGAGTGAGTGCACATGTGTATCATATTTAAAGCATTTTACTTTTACCAATGGAGTCATATCACCAGCCCTGGCATTTTACCTTTTCATTCTTTGGTGCTGGGACTAAACCTAGGATGTGGTGCAAGGCAGTCAGCTGTGCACTCTACAAGGAACCTTCTTTAGTATTCAGCTGGGTGGTGGGTGGTAGGGCACACCTTTAATCCCAGCACTAAGAAAACACAGGAAGGCAGATCTCAGTGAGTTCAAGGCCAGCCTGGTTTACAGAGTAAGTTCCAGGGCTATGTAGAGAAATGTGTCTTGAAAAACAAACAAAATGAAAAAGAACTAAATAAATAAATAAAGTTAAAAAAAAAAAAAACTTTAAAAAAAAAAAAAAAAAAAAAAAAAAAAAAAAAAAAAAAAAAAAAAAAAAAAAAAAAAAAAAAAAAAAAAAAAAAAAAAAAAAAGGGGCTGGAGAGATGGCTCAGCGGTTAAGAGCACTGTCTGCTCTTCCAGAGGACCCGGGTTCGATTCCCAGCACCCACATGGCAGCTAACAACTGTCTGTAGTTCCAGTTCCAGGCAAACACCAAGGCAAATAAATAAATAAATAAAGTTAAAAAAAAAAAAAAAAACAACTTTTTCAAAAAAAATAAATAAATAAATAAATAAAAAAAAAAAGAAAAAGAACATGTTGCATTCTAGTGTGGTGACACACCTGTGTCCACTCTCATTCTCATCCCTCTCAGATTCTGCCTGGTAACAGACACGCAGACAACAGAGGGAGAACCAGCCTCACATGGTGCCATATAGAATCAGGACAGAGATCCAGGGCAGCTGCTTCCTGTAGGATCACAGCAGGAACCTGGATCTCCACCTTGATCCCCCCTCCCCAAACCATCGGGGACTCACCAGACTTGAGAGGAAAGAGGACGTGCTTGATGAAGGACAGAACCCCATTGTTCTCCACGTTACCCGGCTCACAGAAGGCCTTCTTCAGCTTCTTCTTCACCTCCTCCTTCCGATCAAGGAGGTCGATTTTGGACTCCTAAAGACATGAGGAAAGAGACCTCTTGTGGTTGAAAATGAAAACACACTCAACCAATTTTAACATACGCTATATAATCTAAAAATAAAATTTACTTTAACAAGGTCAAATCTATCCACTTTTTTCCCACCATGGATTACACACTTTTTTTGTTTTCTTTTGAGCTACGGTCTCTGTAACTCAGGCTGGCCTCAAACTTGCTACATAGCTAAAGATGTTCTTGAACTGATCTTTCTGCCTTTATCTCTCCAGGGCTAGAATTATAGGTATGTACTATGAAGCCTGCTTTATGCGGTATTCAAACCCAGACCTTCATGTATGTGAGGGGAGCACTCTATCAACCAAGCTACTTCCCAAGCTCTAACTACTTATCCATCCATTAAATAAATATGTGTACTACATGCATGCAGGTGCCTTCCGGCGCCAGAAGAGGATGCTGGATGGCCTGGAACCAGAGTTACAAGTGGTTGTGTATCACCTAGTATGGGTGCTGGAAACTGAACCTTGATCATCTTCCACAACAGTTAGTGTTGGGGCTGATGAAATGGCTCAACAGGTAAAGGTTTCTGCCACCAAGGCTGACTTGTACTTTCCATCCCCCTGCCTCAGCTTCCAGAGTACTACAAGTCGGATGGCATCACCAAGCCCAGCACAGGAGAGCTGGATGGCATCACAGCCCTATGAAGACATGTACTGACCATTCTGGTCATTAGCAGCATAGTTAACAAGACAGACCCTTCAGGTTGGTCTGCTCCAGCTGGTACTTACTGGATGACATACTGTGCCTCAGCACACACTCAGACTCTAGTTAGCTGGGGGACTGTTCTCTGGAATCTTTAGTCTATCTTTTGCTCAAGTTTTCCAGATTCAAGAAATGGCTGTGGGGCTAGCAAGACTGCTCAGTGGGTAAAAATGCTCGTTTAGTAAGCCTGCTGATTTCAGTTCAATCCCTGACCCCCACATGGTAGAAGGAGAGAACCGACTTCCCCAAGTAGTCCTCCTACCTCCATACACGGGCCACTGCAGGTGTGGACCCCCATGTACACACAAACAAATCAATGTAAAAAAATGAAAGTGGTTGTGGCCTAGGGATGTAGCTGTGGAAGGGTGCTTGCCAACATGAGAGAGGCCTTAGGTTCAATCTGCATAGTAAATAAAAGGGGAAAGTGTAGTGGTAGCACGTGGTTTTATTTCCAGCACTCGGGAGGCAGAGGCAGGCGAATCTCTTTGAGTTCAAGGCCAGCCTGGTCTACAGAGCTAGTTCCAGTACAGCCAGGATCGTTACACAGAGAAACCTTGTCTTGACCGCCCCACCACCAAAAAAAGGGGAGAAGCATAATCTTTGGCTTGGGGATGTACCTCATTGGGTAAACACACACACACCCCAAATAGATAAATAAGTGTAAGAAGTGTACAGAAATGGTTAGTAACTTACCTCTTCTGACGAGCTCATTTTGCTCCCCGTTAATCCTGGGACCATGGGATTCATCAGGTGGATCCGTTTTGAGTAGCCAAGTGCAGGGAGATGCTGAAATGAAAATATAAAAATAGCAAATATTAGTATAAATTCCTCCTCAGTGCTCCGTTCTCATCTGCTCTGACTAGCAACTTCAGGGTATTATTACCACACAGGCCTCCTTGCCGTTTTAATAAACATACATAGTTTTGAACATCATTATGTCAGTAGGCTTTCAAAAATATATACTTTTCATTTTCCGTGCATGGGTGATTTGCCTGAATGTATGATTGTGCATCCCATGCATGCCTGGTGCCCAGAGGTCAGAAGAGGGCACTAGACCATCTGGACCTGCAGTTTTCGATGTCCGTGAGCCACATGTGGCTGCTGAGAATGCACTCTAGCCACTACACACTCTTCCCCTGAAGCATTTTCCATTACTAGGTGCTAAGAAAAAGACTCAGAAGACAGGAGTAGCCTAATCAACAGACAGTGACTGAGGCTAAAACTGTGTGATGGCTGACCTTCATTGTTAACGAGATTTTAGGATCAGTTAAGAGCTACACACAGGACAGGAACTTGGCTGGAACATAGACATACATGCAGACAAAACACCCATATATAAAATAAAATTAAAAAAAATCAGGAGAGGGGCTGGAGAGATGGCTCAGTGGTTAAGAGCACCGTCTGCTCTTCCAGAGGACCCGGGTTTGATTCCCAGCACCCACATGGCAGCTAACAACTGTCTGTAGTTCCAGTTCCAGGCAAACACCAAGGCAAACAAACAAATAAATAAATAAATAAATTAAAAAAAAAATCAGGAGAGATACAAAGAAAATTATAGAAGCCAGGCTTGGCAGTTCACACCTGTAATCCCAGCCCATGGGAGGGAAGAGGCAGGACAATCAGAGCTCAAGGTCATCGTTGGCTACATTGCAAACTTAAGGCCAGCCTGGGTTATGTATGTATCACCATACCTAGCTTACAATTACTAGCTTCAAAAGTCATTATAAAAACACACTATGGGGCTAGAGAGATGATTCAGTGGTCAAGAACACTTGCTGTTCTTGCAGAGGACCCAGGTTTGGTTGCTATGGCTCACAACCATCCCACAGGCATGCACATGGTGCACATACATACATGCAGACTGGACAATTAGACATATTAAAAAATAGGGGCTGGAGAGATGGCTCAGCAGTTGGGAGTGCTGGCTGCTCTTCCGGAGGACATGGGCTTGGTTCCTAGCACCCACATGGCAGCTCACAACTGTCTGTAACTCCAGTTCCAGGGGATCTGACACCAATGCACATAAAATAAAAGTTAAATAAATTAAAAAATAAAACATTATGGGTATAGCTAGCCAGGGATACATAGTGATACCCTGTCTCAAAGATAAAGATACAAGAGCTGGGACTATGGCTTAGTTGGTGGGTGCTTGCCTAGCACGCACTAGACGCTGGGTTTGATCCCCAGGATCTTACAAATCGGGTTTGGGGGTACATGCCTACAACCCGGCATTTGGGAGGTAGAAGCAAGAGGATTGGACACTCATCCTTGACTACACAGCAAGTTAGGAGTCAGACTAGGCTGTAAGAGATCCTGTCTCACCAAACTGCTAGGCCAGATATGGTGACATATACCACTGATCCTAGCACACTGGAGGTATATGTAGAGGCAGAAGGATCTCTAGGATTGTGAGGCCAACCTGGTTTACATAGGGAGTTTCTGCCATCTAATACCATGCCATCCTTCCCCAGAAAACACTGTACACATTTTCCCATCCATTAATAAATCTGAAATCTATTTTAATATATATATATATAGTGTGTGTGTGTGTGTGTATTGCGTACATGCACGTAGGAGGGTGCACTCACCTTTGTGGTACATATAAAGGTCAGAGATTGACAATGGGATGTCTTCTTCAATTGCTTTTCCACTCTATATCTTGAGACAGGTTTTCTCACTGACCCCGAAGCTTGTTTTCTGACTTAGCTGGCAGGCTAGTGAGCCCCGGGATCATGGTCTTAGCACTTCCTAGACTGTGACTGTGACACATGCATAACACAGGCACTGAGGTGACACAAACTCACTGTTTGTGAAACAAGCACTTTACCCACTAGACCATCTCTTCAGCCCTCAGAACATTTTTATCTAATTTTTTGCCATTGGATGCTTATTTCTAAATATTCGCTTTAAATTCATAATGTAGTAAGTACACACCTCAAGCTTTGTTTGTATTATTTCCTTAAGTCAGGTTTCCAGGAGCAGAATTTATTAGGTCAAAGGGTAGAAACATTTTAGAGTTGTCCAAGTATTCTAGGAATTTATATTTCTGCTTGAGTTGTTTTTTACTCTTTGCCAATATTAGGTTTTGAGAAGCTTTGAAAATTACCAACTACAGAGGCTGGAGAGCTGGTTTAGTGGTTAACAGTAAGTACTGACTGCTTTTCTAGAAGACCTAGGTCCAGTTTCCAGCACCTACATGGTAGCTCACAACCACCTGTGACTTCAGGCCTAGGGGATCTGGTACCCGCTTCTGGCTTCTGGCGGATGGACATATTGCTGTGGGATAATGCTCTTATACACTGTAAAGATTTGTTACTCCTATTGGTTTAATAAAATGCTGACTGACCAGTAGCCAGGCAGGAAGTCTAGGCAGGGCGACCAGACTAGGAAAATTCTGGGAAGAGGAAAGGCAGAGATCAGACGCCAGCCAGACACAGAGGAAACAAGATGAGAACACCAAACTGAGAAAAGGCACCAAGCCACGTGGCTAAACACAGAAAAGAATTATGGGTTATCTAGTTAATAATAGCCTGAGCTACTGGCCCAGCAGTCACTATAACATTAAACCTCCCAGTCAGTTATCTGGGATGTGGTGGCTGGGTATTTGGAGTTGTTGGCTGACTACCACATATATGCAAGCAAAATACCCATAAACATTAAGAAAACAAAAAACCCCAAACTAAAACCACAACAACAACCTTCTCGATGTATTCAAGTTCTTTCTAAGAAAAGAACTATGTGCTTGTGTTTATTTCCCCTTGAACCTTGGTAAACCCCATCTCTGATTTCCCTAAAATTAACTCAGGGCAGTGCAAACCAAATGCAAGAGGAGTGAATAGCACTCTTGACTGGTAGCAACAGGAAGGCACCAAATCCATCAAGTCCTGAAGTGGCTTTCTGCAGGGAGGTACCGGGACAGTGCGGGCTGTTGAGGCTTGGTTACACCTGTGTTATCATGGACACTGTTTTCTGGTCAGCAGAACAAGGACACCCACCCACCAGTGCATGTTTGACTGGCGTGACTGTGCCTCATAACTGAGTCAGCTTCAGCTGTGTATCTCTGAAGCATGAGAGGCTGGCTACTCACCTTCTCTGCAAAGGTAAAAATTTTCCTCTGGTCAACACCACCAAACTGGGCATCTACTTTTAAGTACTCTTCATCCAAAGCCTGTGGAAAGAAACAGGAGTGTGTAAACACCTGCTGGATTTGGCCTCTATGGGTCTGAAAATTTCATTTCACTTTTATTTATTTATTTACTAAAGATTTATTTATTTATTATGTATACAGTATACAGAAGAGAGTACCAGATGACATCATAGATGGTTGTGAGCCACCATGTGGTTGCTGGGAATTGAACTCAGGACCTCTGGAAGAACAGTCAGTGCTCCTGACCCCTAAGCCATCTCTCCAACCCCTCAAATCGCTTTAAAAAAAAAAATAAAATAAAAATCAGGGTAGCGCCAGAAGGGAAATAAATAACACAGAGTCTCCCTGGCGGCTCAGAAATAGCTGCTGAGTACCTACCTGTACCTGTGTGAACATCACTGCAGAAGGTGTAGGTTCTGCCCTCAGGATATTGCTAGTCTAATTCAGAGGAGAGAGAGTGATTGATGCAGAAGGTTCCCCACTGAATAAGGCAGCCTGTTGTCACAGCAAAGAACTGGCATAAAGCAGTAACTCCTGCCTGCTTGCCACGACATGTAGTTAGGAAGTCAAAGCAAGAGGTTATCCTGAGGTCATGAGTTCAAGACCAGCATGAACAATATAGTAAGATGCTGTTTGGGAAAAAAAAAGGGGAGTGTGAATCAGTGGTAAGAGCAGCTGCTTAGGGGGCTGGAGAGATGGCTCAGAGGTTAAGAGCACTGACTGTTCTTCCAGGGGACCTGAGTTCAATTCCCAGCAAAACCACATGGTGGCTCACAACCATCTATGATGAGGTCTGGTGCTCTCTTCTGTAAAACTGTATGCATAATAAATAAATAAATCTTTAAAAAAAAAAAAAAAAAAAAAAAAAGAGCAGCTGCTTAACTTGTCTAAGGCCCTGGATTCAGCCCCTAGCATCAAACCTTCAAATGAATAAAAGGCTTATGATGACGCAGATAAAAGGTAAATCAGGATCTTCTGTGGGTTGTGGGAGCTCCGAGTCAGGACGTCAAGCCAGCTGGCTAGTGCCTTATCTTTCTGAGCAACCTCACTGGCCTACTATATAGATCCTTTCTAAGGCTTTACTTTTCAGTAAGATTCCTTGATACTCTCTAGGCAGGGAAGGGTAATACTGAACTGGGTATAGCGCCTCATGACTATACCCAGCAATCAAGAGGCTGAGACACAGAAATTGCTGAGATTTAGAGCAGTTTATAATATAAAATGAACTGGAAGTCAGTTGTCTCTGTCTTTCCCAATACCAACAACACCCCTCCCAAAAAAAACCAACCCCTAAACCAGCCAACTGGAACTACCTGAGCAGCATCTCTCGATCACTGCTTGTCAGGGCTGGTCTGGGGAATTGGTCTCAAGTGACCCCTGTGAAAGGGTTGGTCAGCAACCCTAGGGGTCATGACCCACACATTGAGAACCATCACTGGGTAATTCAGGGATCAATCGGACCCACATGCCTGCAAAAAGCTCATTACCTACTGGGGAGAGACACCCAAACAGATCATTTCAGCACAGCATGCAAAGGCTTAACTACATGTTCACTTTAGGAACAGGGCCTGTGCTCTAGTCAGCTGTGGGGACGTCCTCCAGGACACAGACTGTGGCTGCACTTGGTTTAAGAATATCTAGAGCTAGGCATGGTATCACAGGCCCTTAATCCCAGCACTCAGGGGACAGAGCCAGGCGGATCTCTGTGAATTTGAGGCCAGCCTATTCTACAGAAGAACCCTGTCTACAAAAATAACAAAACAAAACAAAAAAAAACAACAAAAAACTAGAGTGGTGTTCTCAATGTGTGGGTCATGACCCCTAGGCTACTTACATTATAAATCATACCAGTAGAAAAATGACAGTTATGAAGTAGCAATGAAAATGATTATATGGTCGGGGGCCACCACACCATGAGGAATTGTTAAAGGGTTGCAGAATTAGGAAGGCTGAGAACCACTGCTGTGTATGTTTTCTGCTACAAAGAGAAAAACAGTGTAAGAAGCATCTAGGAAAGCGGTAACTGATTCAGTCTTTGGAAGCAAACTTCAAGAGATGCAGGGCATGGTGGGAGCAGAGGTCAGACAAGGAGGTGAGGGTAAGGTACTGTGACTGTGACTGTAATCCTGGCACTAGCGAGGCAGAGACAGGCAGATCCCTGAGTGTTCAAGGCCAGCCAGGTCTACATAGTGAGTTCTAAACCAGTTTGAGCTACAAGATTAAAATAGCAGGTCTTGGTAGTGCTCACTTTTAATCCTAGCACTAGGGAGGGATAGGTGGATCTCTGTGAGTTCAAGGCTAGCCAAGGCTACAAAGTGAGAACTTATCTCAAAAACAGTAATAATAGTAAAAAGAAAAGCAGGTAAGATTGTGAGTATCATGTTAGGGTACCTTAGTACTGCCCTGTCTGTGAACAGTTTTAAGGAGAAATGTGGCCAGCACTGAAGAAAGACACCAGTGACAGACAGGGCAGGCAAGGACCAGAGGCCTATGCAGGCTAGAGACAGATGGCATCACTAGCAGGCTGTTGTAAGGCTCTGTTTGAAAAACACCCAGGATCCAACACAGTGGAGACGTGGAGCAAGAGCGAGCTAAGAGCTGATATGTCTATGTAAGTGTGTGTGCATACGCAGCGCATGTGCAGGCCAGACATGGGCGGCAGGCATCATCCTCCATGGCTCCCACCTGACCAGCAGCTCCCACTTGCTAGACAGTTAACAGATCAGCCTGATTAGACGATAAGGTTGAAATAAGCTCATTCCTCTTTGATCATGTCTTGACCTATTTTCTGAAATTTGACATTCCACACCTCCATACCCCGGACCCTTATTCTGAGAAAATATAGTGGTCTGTCAAGTTTCTGTGTAACCAAAAACCCTTGGAAACACCCTAGCCTTGTAGTTCTGGGGCTATAAAACTCTAAATCTCTCAAACACAGCTTTAGGAAGAGAGCCTTGTGCGACAGCTTGCTTACTTGGACCAAACATTTTGGGTTCCTGGTCTTTATTCTCATCCAGTGCGACTAACAGTTAGTTTGCCTGGGGATTCCTTGTCTCTGCCTCCCATGGGATTACAGGCAGGTTTCCACACCTGCCTAAAAGGTTTTTCCCTCTCTCTGTGTAGCCCTGGCTAACCTAGAGACCTGTAGCTCAGGCCTGCTTCAAACTCACTACTGCCTGGTCTTTGATTCTTTTAAAATGCAGGTGCTGGGGTCTGAAGCAGCAAGCAACTTAGCCACTGAATCATCTCCAGATGTGAGTGTTAAGAGTTCTAAAAAGCAAAACTGGTAAAATTTAAATCACAGTTGGTTGAGGTCTGGAAAGAGGAAGAAAGGTTGACTAAAGAACTATTTAGAGCATCCTGTCCAACAGAACTTTCTGTAATGGCGAGTATGTTCTTTATCTGTGCTATCTGAACTAGTAGTAACCATATATGGTTACCAGGAACTAGAAATCTGAGACATTTGATTGAAGAACTAAAAAATAAATTAAAAGGCTGGATATCATGGCACATACCTATAATCTTAGCACTCTGAAGGCAGAGCCAGGAATCTTCCTGCAAATTTATAGGTTATTTCAAAAGAACCAAAACTAGGGCTGGAAAGATGGCTCAGAGGTTAAGAGCACTGGCAGCTCTTCCAGAGGTTCTGAGTTCAATTCCCAGCATCCACATGGTGGCTCACAACCACCTGTAATGAGATGGGTCACCCTCTTTTGGCCTGCAGACATATGCAGATAGAACATTGTACGCATAATAAATAAATAAATATTTTAAAAAAGGCACTGGCTGCTCTTCCAGAGAACCCAGGTTCAATTCTCAGCACCACACGGCAGCTCACAACTGTCTGTAACTCCAGTTTTAGGGGATCTGACACACCACACAGATAACATGCAGGCAAAACAGCAATATACATTAAAAAACCAAAATCTTAAAAAAAAGGAAGGAAAGAAAGAGTGCAGAAAGGTAATGGGTGCCTTGTCCTCTGGTGTACCTGCAGTCCAGGGTACAAAAGGCCACTCAGTAAAGGGTGCTCCACCTGCTTCACGACCTCTGCCCCAGCTTTCTTGGCATCATGTTGTGTGACCACCGAGGACAGTCGGTACACATCCAGCGTGTACTCTCTGAAGAAGGAGAAATAGCTATGAGACTAGGCCCAGGCCTCAGAGTCCTCTGTCCTTAGGATATCCTAAAGACTGTACTTCCATGGCTTCTACAGCAGGACATCCAGTCATTCATCCAAACTGTTACTTGCTCTGCCATGAGTATAGTTCCCAGCACCCACAACCATACATTAGTCCAGTTCCAGGGCACTGACATCCTCTTCTGACTTCTATGGGCACTGCCATACAAGGGATGTGAATATATGCATGCAGAAAAACCACTCACATAAATAAAATAATAAATCTAAGAAAAGAAATGAGTAACAATACAAGGAACAGCACCAGGATTACAGGGAATTTGCATCTCAAATTGCAGTGGATAATGCCAAACCATTTCCCAAAGTGAATTTTTGTCACTAAATAAAAAAGATTTTTTAAAAAAAATTTTTCTGTGCATTAGTGTTTTGCCTGCATATATGTCTGTGTGAGGCTGTCAGATTACCTGGAACAGGAGTTACAGACAGTTGTGAACTGCCATGTGGGTGCTGGGAATTGAACCCTGGTCCCCTGGAAGAGCAGTCAGTGCTCTTAACTGCTGAGTCATCTCTTCAGCCCAATTTTTGTAAATTTTATTAGCTATTTTGCCACTTAAAATTTTTTCCCATTTACTGACTACACTATGATTTTAATCTCAATTTCTCTGAAACAACCAGAGGCCATTATTATTATATGATTACTAGTTACTTATGAATTCTAAGAAATACTCAAATGAATCTTTTTTTCTTTTTAACTGGATTGAGTCAAAACAAAAACCAAAACTCTAATTTTTATTTTTTGAGGCAGAGTCTTTCACTAGGTATCCCTGGCCGTCCCAGAACTATGGACAGCAGACTAATCTTGAACTCACAGAGATTTGTCAGTCTCTGCTTCCTAAGTATTGGGATTAAAGACATATGCTACTATGCTTCCCAATTCTATAATTTCTGAAATAATGGATATTAATCTTTGGCCAGTTGTATATATCTAAAGATTTTGGCCATTTGTGACTTGCATTTGTGTGTGTTTGAAATTAAGAATTTATGTGTGCAAAGTATTCACTTTATTACGGAATTACACTCCAGCCTGTGGCTTAATG
Source organism: Sigmodon hispidus (assembly GCA_004025045.1). Taxonomy (NCBI): domain Eukaryota; kingdom Metazoa; phylum Chordata; class Mammalia; order Rodentia; family Cricetidae; genus Sigmodon; species Sigmodon hispidus. The sequence continues at coordinate 4,610 of PVIH01012725.1, read as the reverse complement.
TTTAATTTTACTTTTGATGGAAGTCTTAATTTGATATGGGAGGTTGTTAGGAATTCTAATGAGGACTTTATAAATCACAAGTGTACATTCTACTACCATACTTTGAATCTCAGAGTCTTTTGATTATTCATTTAATAATTTATACTTTTCATTTTATTTGTTTATTTTTGAGACTGGGTCTCACTAAGTAGCTCTGGCTGGCTTGGAACTCAATTTGTAGACTAGACTGGTCTTGAACTCAGAGATCCACCTGCCTCTGTCTCCTGAATACTGAGACTAAAGGCGTGCACCACCAGCCCCAGGCTTACAAAGCCTTCCTTTTAATGTAGTGGTTTGTGCTTTGGTGTGCCTTGTCTTACCGTACCTCCTCTGAGAATCCAAGTCTCCCGTGGCTGAGCAGTCACCTGTGCTGCACTTCTAAGACACCAGTCTGCCCAGCCTGGGGCACATGCTTTAACACTAGACAGCTTTAGAATTGACTCTCACCAGCAATGGTGAGTCTATGACTCAGCGACACCCCTTGGTATGTCAGGATGCCCCATTTATATCAAGAGCCACAAATGCACACATCTGTTCCTGACATAGGATGGCATAGCATCTCCATGCAACAGAACAATAAAAACTGCTGGAAGAAGAATGACAACCTCCTGTCATGTTTCTTTTATCATTATTTGCTGAGGCTAGACGCTTCCCATCCCTCTCCCACAGGTTATGGGCTCGAAGGCTGAGGCTTGCTTAGGCTTACATTTATATTTGTAGTAAACAGGGTAGAATCTAGGTGTTTCCAAGCCGGTACATTTTTGATGGGTGAATTAAACCAACAAAGGATGCAAACTTTAGTGGTTTTTAACAGGTAGTATCAAGTAGCTTCCAACCCAAATTTAAAGAGTGCCTGGACTACATAGCCCAGTAATTAGAGGGAAGGGCACATCTTCCAGAAGGGATCAAGTGCTTACTTGCTGAGCTGGTAGTCAGTGCCTTTGATAAACCTGAGCTTCTCCAAGGGCACGCCGATGCTCTCCAGCATTGCCTTGATCACGTTCTCATAGTAACTGGTTCGAAGTTCTAGGAGTTCCCAGGGAGCTTTCATGTTGTCCAGGTAGGCATGAAGGTCCGCAAACAGAATCGTTACCTTGACAGAAACAGCCGAAGCCACCAAAATGTAAATCTGCCCCAGTACTCCCACTCAGCTCCCCGCCCACACCCTTGTTAAGTGTCCCTTTTGGTCATTAACAATGACAATTGCTTGACTCATACACAGCCCAGCTTCTTACCTCACACCCTGCCTTCAAGAAGTCGGCAATCTTGGACATGGGCACAAAGTAAGCCACGTGTGGCTTCCCCGTGGTGGCCGTACCCCAGTAGATTTTCAGTTCCCGTTCCTTCAGTATCTCTTTCAGCTTCTCTTCCCCCAGAACCTCCTGTTGTGGAAGCAGAAGAGATGGTTTAATGCTGATCCCTCCTCGCTCATCCTTTACCCTTAAACAAAGCCTCGTGGCACTGCGGGTTCAGGCTCAGAGCCTGTGGGCAAATAAATGTCACTGGAGTCCAAACATGTTCTCAGTGCTGAAAGCCAACCCAAGCCAGCCCTGCTGCCGCTAGCGCCTCTTCCAGGAAACAACACTGATGCTAAGGTATGAAGGACAAGTCTATCCATCTTTCCCCTCCGGACCCCTCTGTTACCTCTTCTTACCCTCCTTCCTTTCAAAGACACCTCAACAAAAATTTTGCTTTTCTTCCTAAATTTCATGCATATAGGTGTTTTGCCTGAAAATATGTCTATATACAACATGTGTGCAGTGACTCAAATGGCCTGTGAGGGGTGACAGGTTCCCCAGAACTGGAATTTCAGATGGTTGTGAGCCTCCACATGTGAGCTAGGAGCCTTGCAGGCAGGGTTGGCCACATCTTTAATCCCTGCCTGGGGAGGCGGAGTCAGGTGGATCTGTGAGTCCAGGCCAGCCTGGTCTACTGAGTGAGTTCCAGGACAGGCAAAGTTATGCAGAGAAACCCTGTCTTGAAAAATAAACCAAAACAAGAAAAGGAGCCAGGAACCAAAGCCAAATCCAGGTCCTCTGGTAGAGCAGCCAGTGTTTTTAACTGTTGAATCATCTCATCAGACCCTGGAGCACCCTTCTTAATTTAGCCATCTCTTCTGGTCTCACTTCAGTGAGCTCCACACTCCTGCCTCTGATGCCCTGGGCTCCATACCCTGAGGCAGCTCACTACAACAGTGAACCCCTCCCCTCCCAGAAACACATCTTCATTTGGCCTCCTTATTCTCCTGGTTTCTCCCTCTGCTTGGACATCTTTCAGTCATTAGCTCTCAGCAGTTCTCCTCTGAGCCTACATTCTTTCTTCTTTTTTGAATCAGGGTCTCATGTAACCTAGGCTAGCCTCCAACTTCTGATTCTCTTGCCTCTATCTCCTGAGCGCAGAGACTCCAGGTGTGTGCTGCCATGCCATGCCTAGTTAGGCATCAAATCTAGGTTTTGTGTATGCTACAGTGAGTAAAACCATTTTTGTGTAATCTGGAAACTATGTTGAAAACATATCATATTGTTTTGAACTGAACATCTGTTTTGACAAAATGAATATAACATGTTTTGACTTAAAGGATGTTGCTGTAAAAGGAGAAAAATATTTACAAACAATGCGAACACAAAGTTTTGACTGTTAGTAGAAAAACAGTTATGTTAAAATAGTGAGCCTGATGAAGCCATGTACTCATATACCCAAAGAGTTTAAGAACTGAAAATAAGGGCTGGAAAGGTGGTTCAGTGGTTACTGGTACTGGCTGCTCTTCCAGAGGTCTGGGCTCTATACCCACATGAAAGCTCACACTATCTACAATTGCAGCCCCACCAGAGCCAAGGCCCTCTTCTGACATGCAAATATCTACCCATATGCACACATACAAAACAAATAAATCTTAAAAAGTAATAACCCTTCCCCACCAACCAGAGAGTGGACCTCAGGATTGTACCACTATGTTTCCAAAATATCTCCTGAACTGATCCCCATAGGCAAGGTAACTTTGAGACTGACCACTGTGATTTTATGACTCTGTCTCCAGGGACTATCAAATGTTTGGCATTATTGATGACTTCACATCTGCCTGACTGCCAGCTCCTAGCTCTAAAGAACCACCTGGAACTTTCAACAATGCCATCCTTCCAGCTTGTCACAGCTGAAGAACTCAGTTCAAATTTGCTCCTGAAGTACCTTCTCAGGAGCCCAGTTAAAGCCTCAACGATTTCTGCCCTACTGTTCCCCTATAGCGAGAGGTCTGTCTTCATGAAGCTGTTGTAATCTTTCTAACAGCATGGCATGTTACATTTGTAAGGAAATGTTTATGAGAATAAACTGAGCATATCCAAAATCTCATGTGGACATCTTAATTGCTGAGTGCCTCACAGCCCACTGGCCCTACTTGTCACACTAGGCAAGCACTTAAAAAATATTTTATTTATTTATATTTATTCTTACATGCAGAGGAGGGTATCAGATTTCATTAGAGATGGTTGTGAGCCACCATGTGGTTGTAGGGAATTGAATCCAGGTCCTCTGGAAGAACCTCTAAGAAGTGCTCTTAACCTGTGAGCCATCTCTCCAGCCCACGAGGAAAGTACTTTATCAAAACAGCTACACCATGTCTAGTTCCTAATTTCACATTATGCCTAAATTACTCTCTTCAGTGGCTTCAAAGCATTACAGGTATACATCACTGTATGACTTTTGTAAGTTTTAAACACAGTTGAAGATGTGTCTCAGGCGGTAGTGTGCTTGCCCAATGTGAAGGAAGCCCCAGGTTTGGTCCTCAGCACTGAATAGAACCAGGTGTGATGGTAAGGCACACATCTGTAATCTCTGGAGGCCACCCTGGATTTTATAAGAAATTATCTCAAAATCCAAAAGCTAGACAAAGATTTAGTAAAATTATTAATTCAACCATTCCTAGTATTGTAAATCGAATTGTAGATGAGCATTAGCTTCAAATTTTTAATGATTTATTTAAGTTATATGTATGTATGTATGTATGTATATTGCTGTGTAGAAATGCCTCTGGAGCCCAATCAGCTTCCCTGATGCTGAGTTACAGGCAGTGTGAGCTACCTGATGTGGGTGCTGGGAACTGAACCTGGATCCTATGCAAGAGCACAGCTCTTAATTGCTGAGCTGATTACTTAGCACCCCAAAGTAAGTTTCATAGAGAGACCAAATGGTCATATCTGCTTCTGAAAATACCTTCTGCTTTCAAAGAGATAAAACTTTTCCGAGACCTAGCTGCAGAGTTCGTATGCCTTGAGACCACTGAAGACCATGGATTCCCATGTTTAGTCTGTCATCCTACTGTGTACTCAGTCTGCTGTCCTGCTGTGTACTCAGTCTGCCATCCTACTGTGTACTCAGTCTGCTGTCCTGCTGTGTACTGCTGTCCTACTGTGTACTCAGTCTGCCGTCCTGCTGTGTACTCAGTCTGCCATCCTACTGTGTACTCAGTCTGCTGTCCTGCTGTGTACTGCTGTCCTACTGTGTACTCAGTCTGCCGTCCTGCTGTGTACTCAGTCTGCCATCCTACTGTGTACTCAGTCTGCTGTCCTGCTGTG